>JAODAL010009117.1:0-113002 GCA_025379985.1 Phyllomedusa bahiana
GGACTGCAATGAACTGACCCGAGTAAGAGCAAGGATTTTCCTCTTAAAGCCAAGGTCAGAGGTAAAGGGGGGGCAGGGGGCATAGAACAGGAACCCTAATAAATAGGCAGAAAGCTGCCGTGCGCACGCCCTAGGAGGCACAATGCACCGGGCAGGACCCCAGGAAGCGACGCGACAGGACAGGACAGGTAAGCACAGGAAGGCACGACACGCCGACGGCCCATGGCAGGGGACCACGGCGTGAACCGTGACAACGTGCTGATCTGCCCACATTCAACACGTGACACGCAAGACAGCCGGTAATCATAGCTCTCTATTTTGCACAATCCATATACCTTGTTAAGATACCTGGGCAGTTTTTCAGCAGAAACACAAAAACCCACGCCAAAAAACACCGGCACTTTTACATACTGCAGACTCCAAAAGTAAATTTCTGCCCTGCCCCTGTTACAAAGAACAACCAGCAGCAAAAACAAACATAAAAGAAAACCTTCTGTGGAGACTACAGAATGTTTTTACTATTAAAGTCTATGGGACCTGTTTTCAGTTGTTTTTTCAGCAGTTTTAGAAAACGAAAAACACTGAAAAAAACGGCTGAAAAGCTGTGCTGTGGAGCAGGGCCGTCTTAACAGCATTATGGGCCCCTGGGCAGAGCTGTGCACTGGGCCCACCACCAACCAGACCACGCAGCAGCTTCTAAGTTATATAAAATGCTGTGTAGCCTGGTCTGGGGACACAGGATGGCTGACCACATGATGGAGGGGCTATATGGCTCATGGACAGCCATCCTGTGCCCCCAGGCCAGTCCACGCAGCAGCCCCTAAGTTATAGAAATTGCTGCATAGCCTGGTCTGGGGACATAGGATGACTGACCACATGATGGAGGGGCTATAAGGGTCATGGAAACCATCCTGTGCCCCCAGGCCAGTCCACGCAGCAATTTATATAACTTAGGAGCTGCTGCGGGGAAAGGGCCCTGGGGGCACACATTAAGTCAATGTAACTTCTGCTTGTGGTCAGCCAAACCATCCTGACCCGTGTCACGGGCCCCCAGAGTTTTTCTTATCTTATAGTAACTGCTATGTGGCCCAGCCATTACTATATGATAAGAGAAGACTCTGGGGGACAGTGACACGGTCAGGATAGCTGGCTGACCACAAGAAGAAGTTACATGATTAGTCATGTCACTGTCCCCCACCCATATGAAACCCTGCACTGTCCCCCCCCATATGACCATGTCAAATGTTCCCCACCATTGGAGTCCCCGTGTGCATGGCCAAACGAGTGGGGACAAGACAATGACATGGTCATATAGGTGGGGACAGTGACTTGATGTCACTGTCCCCCAACTCGGGCCATACCTCGTGCTGTGGCTGGTGCCCGTCTGCTGCTGCTGCCTCTTTGGTGCCCGGCTATTGTGAGGAAGGGGCTGTGGGGAGGCGGGAGCTTTTTTAAAAAAATTTTAGTTGGAGAGGGCCGAGGCCAGTCATGTGCGGCGCGCTGCGCGCCGCTGCACTAAAAATAATTTCCCAGCGGCCGGCGGGGATGGAGAAGACTGCCCGCCGGCCGCCGGGAGTGCCTGTACTGTTATTGCCGCCCTGCCTTTACAGTTCACAGGCGCAGGGAGGGCGGCGCCGCAGTAAAGGAGGCGGCGCCCCCTGCCTGGGCTGAATAGCAAAGTGCGGTATAACAGCGCTAGCAGAGGCCGCCGCGCAGGGCCCCTGCTCTAAGCAATTGCCGCGCCTGCGCTTTACTGTTCAAAGAGCAGGCAGGGCGGCGCCGCTGTGAAAAAAGGCTGCGCTGCCCCAGCCTGCGCTGTGAACTGTAAAGCGCAGAGGCGCACTAGCGAGGGTCCCGCCCTGCTCTCCTGACCTCCGCACCCTCACCGCCCTGCCTGCGCAGCCTGTGACAAGAACTAAGAAAAGCAGGCAGGGGCGAAAGAGCTGTTTGTCCGGGGCTTCCGGCGGTGCGTGCGTGAGTGAATCCATTGGGCCGGACAGGCAGCCGCCGGGCCCTCAGGGGTCCCCCTGTGCTCGAGGGCCCCCGGGCAAGTGCCTACCTGGCCCAATGGAAGTGACGGCCCTGCTGTGGAGACATAGCTTTAGGCTACAGCCACATGGCAGTGATAAAATTCTAATTTAGAATCTGACCAGTATTTTATAGTCTTTTCAATGGTTTTAGGGACAGTTCGTGTCTCAGAGCGTAGCTAAAGTACCTCATGGGCCGATGCAAATCTCTCAGCCTTTCCCCCAGACACCATCTGTTGACCAATACTTCAACGACAGGTTCCCGAATTTGACGTGACGGTTGTCTGTGTGCAGAAAATTATTTCTATTTAAAGTGATTGCTCAGCAAAGAAAATTTATTTCAAAATGGGCCTAAAAAAAACCCAAACAAGTTAATACAGCCAAAGTGGGTTTTTGGAGTTTACACGTGAACTTTTACGTTTATCTGTATTCGGTGGGTTCAGTGTGTATACGTGTGCCACATGATCAGAGCATGGTCACCACTATATAGTGACTTATACACCATAATATACTGACCAAACAGTAAAAGCAAGACCAATATTACCAATAAAAACAATATACATAGACCAATAATACCCCATATATCAACTACCAATCATAGTGAATAATACCACTATACTTGTTTACTGAGGCAAAAACCATTATACCCAAGATCAATCATACCAATACACCAACACTAGACAAGCACACTATCTTAAAACCGGTACATCAACATCAACCCCACATATCACCCTGTCCGTCTTTTTCCCTGGCAGGTAGTGCGAATTGCCTAGGCCCAATGACTAAGAAGGACATTCAGTACAGAGCCGCCTACACCTTCCCAGTGGCTTAACTCAGCGCCTCGGCTGGCCAGACGGCACGTCTGTGGTGCAGGCCTGTACCAGCCTATCTGTAGCTGCAGGAGGTGATTCACGCCTCCTGTGCTGCTGTATCACATAGACCGACAGACTAGAAATCCCGGGAGCAATTCCTGGCGTAGCTCGGAGTGGAAAACTAGCTTTCCCAGCTGAGCCACTACCTCGGTGGGGAGTGCGGAAAGGTAAGTGGCATTTTTTTTTTTCTCTTCTAAATCACAGGGTCATCTACCCACAGTTGTCTATTTTGAACAGGAGGTTTATAAGTGAGGGATATATGTGGAGTGTACAATATGTGGAGGGTGCTATATTTGGAGAGTCATTCTTTACATGGGCTATATATAGCAGGGCTGTATGTACCTACCAAGTGGGCTAAATATTTCAGGGCTGTTTACCTACCTATATTGGTTGCATATACAGGGCCTGTATACACAGGGGGCTGTATGTACTGTTGAAACCAAAAGTTTATATTATATACACTATATAAAAAGACACATCTGCATGTTTTTCTCACTATCTAATATGAAATCAGAATAAACCTTACCCGATGTAGGTCAATTAGGATTACCCAAATTATGTTATATTAGCCCAAATGCCATTAATAATGGAATACTTTTAAAGGCATTTTTATTACTTCGAAAGTCAAAAAGTTTTCATACACTACGATTACTATGCCCTTAAACATATTGGTACAGCCCACATGATGATGTCCCATGTCTTAGAACTTCTGATTTATTTTTTGGTTTATTGACAACATCGGAATTCGACACACTACCTTTGGGATTTATTTTAAAATCACAACCAGAACAGAAAAATGCTTCTGTGTTAAAGGCAAATGTTCACCGGCTTAAAATGGGCCGAATTTCGTCCGTAATTGACGCGCCGAAGTGCGCAATTACGGGCCCGAAAAACGGCCCATTCATTACGGTTAATCCACATCTCTCATAGAGAACTATGGATACGTCTCCTCTCCCCGCCCAGCGGGGAGATAATGGACATGAATTTCTAGCCAGCAAATACGCGCCGCTAGCAATTCATTTCTAATTGGCGCGGCGAAGTGCCGGCCCCTCTGCTAGCATCCCCCGCTCCCACCGCCTCCCGCCCCGGTCACACGGCGTAATTGCGGGGCGTAATTACGCCCTGCAAATACACCGTGTGAACATAGCCTAACATCATGGGAAAGTCTAAAGAAATCAGCCAAGTTATCAGGAAGAGAATTGTCTGGATTAAAAAAAAAAAAAAAACATCCTTTGGTCAATTTCAATAAACCTGAAGGTCCTCGTTCAGCTGTAACCAACCAATATAACAGAAACAACAAAAAAGGAATGTCCAGCCATCATAATGCTCAGGAAGAAGACGGTTGTGTCTCAAGATTAAGTGCTTTGGTCCGACATCTGCATATCAACCCAAGAAATAAAGCAAAAAGTCCTTGTAAGATGCGTAAGATTGTGTCATAATCCACATGAAACGAGCAGATGTAGCAACATGGCTTAACGGCCAACTCTGCCAGAAGAAGCCCTTACTTACTCCGAAAGAGTACATAATAAAAGTCAGATGTAATGTTTGCGAATGCACACAGGAAACAAATACCTATCATTTCTGTAGACATGTTCCTTTGGTTGATGAACTAAAATTTAACTGTTTGGCCATAATGACAATCGTTACGTTTGGAAGGAAAAGGGGGAAGCTTGAAAGCCTAATAATACCATCCCAACTGTGAAACACAGGGTGGCAGCATCATGTTGTAGGGTTGT
Organism: Phyllomedusa bahiana; assembly: GCA_025379985.1. Taxonomy (NCBI): domain Eukaryota; kingdom Metazoa; phylum Chordata; class Amphibia; order Anura; family Hylidae; genus Phyllomedusa; species Phyllomedusa bahiana. Next base: position 4,636 of record JAODAL010009117.1, read on the forward strand.
TTGCTTTGCAGAAGATTAGTGCAATTCACAAAATAAAGCATCATAGAAAGAAGGATTATTGAAGTTGAAGAGAGTTTCCAGCAACTTTGCGCACTGAGGGATCCCACTTAGATTTTCATATAAAACCGCATCTTTATTGGAAGACTTGTTTTAAAAATCAAAGTTTAAAATCAACACATGGTTCACCCGGCGTTTCGAGCTGAAATGCTTTGGGCTCTTAATCGTAACATACAACACATAACCATAGTCTCCTAAATATAACTTCCACAGAACAATCATAACCATCACCTTGAAAATTAACCCCATAACTTCCTGATTTACTTTCAGGATAAACGCTTGTGTGTGCTGCTGGAATAAGTCTCCATTTCACACGAAGGTCACTACAATCAAATTTAATACCCCTACAGGATCTAATGGCATGTAACATAGATCTATTTATAATTTTTTAATAGATTTACTTTACTCATTAAAATTATAAATTAGATCTATGTTACATGCATTAGATCCTGTAGGTGTATTAATTTGATGGTAGTGACCTTGTGTGAAATGGAACTTATTCCAGCAGCCACACCAGCGTTTATCCCGAAGTAAATCAGGAGTTATGGGGTAAAGTTTTCAGGTGATTTTACTGATTGTTCTTTGGGATGTGATATTAAGGAGACTTGTGGTTATGTGGTTGTTATGTATTACGATTAAGACCAAAGCTTCATCTCGAAACGGCGTAACCATGCTTGATTTTAAAACTTTTGTTTTTAAACAAGTCTTCCAATAAAGATGCTTTTATATAAAAATCTAAGTTGATCCCTCTGTGCGCAAGGTGCTGGTAAACCGTCTGCACTTCCGTTTATTCCACTTGGAGCAACCACAGCCTGTTGCTATTTTCCCTTGGACACTTGTGCTTGATGAGGAGGGTGCGGACCTGGCCTTAAACTACAAGACCTATTGGTGGAGCGTTTTCCTTGTTTTTCTTTTGTTGTTCAAAGAAGATTATGTGGCAATACTGAAGCAACATCTCATACATCACCTAGCAAGTTAAAGCTTGTTGTGGAAATGGTCTTCCAAATGCACAAGACCCAAACATACTGCCAAACGGTTACAAAATGGTTTAGAGGATAACTAAGTTATGTTTTTGAGTGGCCCATCACAAAGCCCTAATCTCAATCCTGTGAAAAAATTTAAGGGCAAAGCTGAGCAGTCAGTGCGAACAAAGGCGAAACCTACAACTTTGGCTTCATTTACATACCATTCTGTCAGGAGAAATTCCTACCAACTCTGTGAAAAGCTTGTGAAAGGATAACCAGAACTTTTGACACAAGTCATACATTTTAGAAAAGAATGCTACCAAATACTAATGGAATGTAAGTAAACTTTTGACTTTGCAGAAAGTATCATATTATTCTGGCATTTGGCAAATATAAAATAATTTTTTAGTAATCGAATTTGACCTAAACAAGGTAAGATTTATTCTGATTTCGTATTTCCAGATAGTGAGAAAAACTTGCATATGTGGCTTTTTATTTAGTGGTATTAAAATTCTGGTTTCAACTGTAAGTGTTCTGTACTAATGGGTGCTGTGCTAGAGCTGATGTGGCGGTCCGAGTGCGGAGATTGGTGGTGTCAGTACGTTTAGCACCAATTATAATAGTCAATCTGGATGAGATTTAGAATGACAAGTTAAATAAATTGAATGTGGATAAAGCTCCAGGCCCAGATAGCACAAAAGAATTCTTAAAGGGAACCTGTCACATAGGTGATGCCCCCCAGGCTGAGGACAGCACAAGCCTATATTGGGTCAGCGACAATATATTACTAACACTTTCAGTAGCAGCTAGAATGGCTTCAAGGCGGCTATGTATGGGGTGGCTTTTTTGGAACAGCTATAGCGTTGGGTGGGTGGCTTTTCCAGCATTCCAGGACGGGGTTTTGGTAGGTCTCTGGAGGCCTATTAAAGCCCTGCTACTACAGATGATCAGGGGGGCGTGGTGAAGATTTTGAAATTCACATGATGTTCAATTATTGGCACATATTCCACATGGAAAATCTGCAAATTAGCGCCATTCAATAACAATAAGGATAATGTGTGTGTACGTCCTTACCTTTGGATCACTGCTGCACATTACATAAGAAATCCAAGTTGGATTTCCTTATGCCACAACCCAAATATGGGAACATAGCTTTCTAGTATGGCCAAAGCTATAGTGACATTGGCACTGGAGATTTTGTCTTTTTTTTTTTTACAGGAATGTTGTATGCAGCCTTATTTTTGTTGTCACAATGCCAGGCACTGTGTCAGAAGCAGCCATTATATACCATTTTACAAGTCAAAATAGACTATAAGAAGCTGTCAGTTTATGATGAAAACCAGAATGCAGATATTAACTTCTGTGAGTAGTAGGCTCTAAGTTGTGGTTTCTGTTGGAAATGGAAATCACAATGCTGTGAGCAGGAGCCATTCCAATTGAAATGATCCAATGTTCCTTTGACACATGCAGCACACTATCTTCTATAAGAAAACATTACAAAATCAGCAGCTAAGGATCCTGAGACTCCATCGAAGATAAGAACATAGCCTAATTTACTTGTGGATCTGGACAATTAGCAAAATAAATCCATTGGTGGAATTGCCTATGGTTAGCCAACAATGTGAAAACTACAATGTTCTACCGGACTCACTGTGTAATGTGTACCACTATCACTGTAAAAAAAAATAAGACCCATCTAAAACATAACCTTTAAACCCTTAACTCCCAAGCCTGAAAAGTAGTTAATGACCAGAACGTTTTTTTAGTTTTTGCCTCCTTGCGTTTCAACAGTTGTTACTTTTTTATTTTTTCAATGACGCCTCGTTTTATTCGAGACAAGTTGTACTTCATGGGGGAATAGTTAAGTCTTGGTTTTTTTTTACACCGTTCACATTTCACACTTAGTAACTTGTTAGATTAATTCTACAGATTATTACGGTCGTGTGGATACCTAATATGTGTAGGTTTTTTTTGTGTGTGTAATTTATGCACAGTTATTTTTTATTAAATAATTATTTTTATTTTATTATTTTTTTTTACACTTTTCATGTTTTTTTTTCCTTTTTTTTTAATCCCCTGAAGGGAGAACTGCTTTACATTTTTTTTTTTTTTTTTTAAAATTAGTAATTTATTAGAATAAGCATATATGATAATAAGTTATAATCTTTGTCAGTCTGAAACAGGCAGTGATCAGGACACAACACAGTGTGTCCAGGTCAATGGCTTATTACACAAACAGCTCTGGGGCTACTCTAGGTACCCAGGGCTGACTGTGCAGCCGTTCCCCGGGCTCTGTCGGGTCATTGGGTGTTCCGATCACCCCGACAGAGCAGAGGAACCCTTTGATTGCGCTGCGGTAATGCACTGCCGCAATCAAAGGGTTAAAGCACCGGGTTGCGGAGGTTTCCTCCACTCCCCGGTGCTCGCAGGACATGCTCTGGGATCAGCGCTATGTAGTACAGGCTTGAACCCAGGGCTGCTGCGGCGCCAGGCGCCGCAAACCCCTTAGTCTACAGCGATGCCAAAAGACGTCACTGTAGACGAACGACTTGCACCAGCCGACGTCAAAAGTCGGTGTGCGGTCGTTAAGGGGTTAATAAGATAATATTAAGAAAGCATATCCAGGACCCCAAAATATACCACAAAGAAATAAAACACATATGCCCGGGTCATATTCCATATAAGGGTTGCAAAGGAGTATTGACTGTGTTACTAAATAATAGCAAAATAGTAACAGTAATGGTACAAAGAGGTGATCTGACTCATTGTTCCTTGAATGATAGATGCTTTCAAGTTCCTCCAGATACGTCATTACTCTGGAGCAACTTGAAAGCATCTATGATTCAAGGAACCATGATTCAGATCACCACTTTGTACTCTTAAGGGCGGTTTGCGGAGAAAAGCCCGTCCCCCTTTGTGCCGACCTGTTCATGTTCCGCCCGAAAATAGGGCGGAAGAATGAACATGTTCTCTGTTTTTCGGACCGCCGGTGGTCTAAAAAAGACGTCCAGTGGAAAATCCGTGCAGTGGTGACCGCTGCATGGATTTTCCATTGAAGTCCATGTAAAAGATTGACACCTGGTTTACAGACGGCTTTCAAAACTTGGGGGTCAAGCCCTTACTATTTTGCTATTATCTAGTAACACAGTCAATACCCTTTTGCAACCTTTATATGCAATTTGGCCCTGGATATATGTATTTGATTTTTTGGGGTATATTTTGGGCTCCTGGTTATGCTTTTTTAGATTAGCTTATTAAAAGTGATGTTTTTGAATGGTCTTATTTGTTTGCAGTGATAGCGTTTTTGTTTTAACCTATTTTACAATTTTTTTTCTGTGTCTTTGTTTCTAAAAATGTTTAATTTCAGGGCCTGATGGACCACATAAAATTATTATTGGGTGAATAGGCCATAAGCACAAGTGTAGATGTGAACAGTGTCTTATGATGCATATACCTACACATACATATATATATATATATATATATATTACACATAATAAAGATTGTGATTTTATTATTTCTGTCATTTACATTATGTTAAATCACATACATTGTGTATCTTTCTTCATCAGAAACTCGAGTATGTGCATAATAGAACATAGAGCATGGATGTGTCAATTGATAGAATGGCAACATTTTCTTTATATCATAGTGTTTTGGTATGTGTTAAATATAAGTGCATGTGTGATGTGTTTGTACTGGTGTTTATGTGTGTCTAGGATGTGTGTGATAACACAATAATGTGTGGGTGAGATGTTTACCAGTACTACTATCTAAAGTTTGAATTCACTTTTGTGTGTGATTTAGTGTTGTCCTTTGGGATATTTATTTTACAGCAGATTGCATCATGCTTTATAGGTTTCATATTTCTGGATCAACAAAGGTAAAACAAGTTTTAAAATTTCCTATACCCCTCCCTAGGATGAACTTGATGACCATATGTGTTTTTTTTAGTGCTACTATGTTGAAGGTGTGTAGTGCTGGGAAACAGCGATTCAATAGGCCACTTTCACACTACATAATGAAGTTTGGTATTTTGCATACATATTTGTAACACATACACTGGATTGGAAGCTAGAGAGAGTAAATTGTGTTAAAATATTCTCTCTTGTGTTTTAGATTCATCAGATGTATTTTCTTACAAATATAGATACAAAATAGTTATAGTAATACCTAAAGGGCCGTTCACACGGCTTATTTTGGGCACGGATTCCAGACGTATTGCGTGCCGTACTGCGCTGCAGTACGGCTGGAATCCGTCCCAGCCATTACGGTAATCCACAGTTCTCATAGAGAACTGTGGATTCCGTCTCACCTCCCCGCTCGTGAAATACGTTGGGCGGGGAGAAAGTGACATGTTCATTATCCAGGCGGGATACGCGCCGTGGATAATGAAAGTCTATGGGTCCGGGGAGATGCGCCCCCGACCCTTTTTCAAGCCGTAATTGCGGGCAAAATCTGTCCCACAATTACGGCTTGAATAAGCCGTGTGAACCGGGCCTTCGAATGAATCCATTGGGTATAGTCACAATAGAATTCTGTAAATGAAAAAATGTTGTCAAGTGTAAAAATGTGAACAGCAGCAACTGCTCCTGACGTGTCGCTCCTTTTAACACGCTTGGAGTTGTGTGGCATTCATCATCCGGTTCCACTGAGCACTGTTTACAATGAAGCGGTTTGTGATCAGTGTGTGATGTAGCCAAAGTACAACACTTCTTTGCCTTTTTGAGACTCTTCCAGTCTCTCTGCATCTCTGTTGCAACCTGCTAATAACCAGTGGCCACTTCCATCTGAGAGCATCCTGTTTGAAGCCTCACAATATCGAGGTACTGTTGATCAATTGTAAGGTGTTGTCTTGGTCTCATGATGTCAAAATGTGAACGGCAGGATGAGGAAGACTGTTTAAATCCCAATTCAAATTGATGCCCTAAATATATTTGGGCAATTCAGGGATCAAACACCTGTTGGGAATGTTGCCATTAAACTCCTTGTTAGAGATCAGCAAGTTGTGCAAAAAGTACTGGAACATTGAACAGTTGGACCTGTGCATTCTAAAGTTAAGAGATGGTCTCATCTCAACTTTTTGTGAGTACTGTATGTTGAGTGTGAATAAAGTCATATTCTTTATAAAAAGCAGATAACATTTTCTGATAAACATCCTGATGTACAGTACACTACTTTGTTTATGAGTGTAATTTTGTAATAATGATACCGAACAACTTGGTTTTGTGACTCTGTGGAGACTCAGTGGGAGGATTTTCGTTCCTGTATAAGACTTTGGTAAATCCAAGGCACGCCTCGTCTTTAATTCATTAAATGTATTTAATTTATTTACAGCAGACATATAGAGAAACAGGTATAGTAACTCTTCATGGTACAAAAATCAGGTGAGATACTACAAATGGCAATGTTGTAAGTCCAGATATGCGTGGACATTTCGGCCCCAGTTGTCCTTCTTTCGGTCACATCTGCAAGAAGAGGGTTGTCACAGTTCACGCCGCAGTCCCTGCTATAGATCGTCGGCGTGCCCGTGTCTCCTGTGACCCGGCCGCTGCTGCAGCATCCTCTAGTGTCCCTGGCTATTGTCACTCACCTATCCCGGCTCCTGTCTCTCCTGCAGCTGTTCCTGCTGGCAGATTCGAGTCTCCATTGCTTCCTCCGGCTCCCTGGCATCCTGTGCGCACATGTGCTCCTTCTAGGGGCATGTGCGCGGCACTGCACTACATTTAAGGAGACAGTGTTCCTGTTTCCTGCCCTGTGACCTCTGACCCCTGGCTTCATAAGTAACTTCCTATCTTTTCTCTGGGTCAGTTCGTTGTTGTGCTTTGTCTTACATAGAGCTTGACCCCTTGGCTTCTGCATTGCTGCTGTACTCCTGTACGTTTACCAGTTCCTGTTTACCCGTTACCTGCTGTACATCTGCCACTGCACCAGTTTGCCAAGTACCTGACGTTATACCAAGTCTGCTACCACCCTGGGACTGAGCCATCCGTTTAACGGCTACACCTGCGGTGTCCTGTTCTCCATTCCAGAACCAGCTATCCTGTCCTGCACTTCGGCTACCTACCGCGAGTGTTACCATCTGCGCCCGCAGTGGGCCCAGAGGATCCGCCATACCCGGACGTTTCTAGCCTCCTCGGTTAGAAAATGTAACAAGGGTCTGATGGCACATGTGCAAGGGGTACAAGACTTAGCCGGTACAGTATGGAGGCAGCATAGATAAAAAGGTGAAAAGGTTTTACAAAGTAAAACATGACTTCTGTGAACTGTGTTTTTTTACATTTCTCTCTCAAGATATTTGAAGAATGGTGTCAAACATAAATCTACTTATAAATGATCCTTCCAAGTAAAAAAAAACACCACAACATATACTTTCATTGTATTAGAGAAAACAAATTATATTTTTAAATGAAAGGGAGCATGTTTGTTAACAGGAATGAGTCACGAATTGCAAAACACAGTAATTTAAATTTAACTACTACAAAATCTCCACCTTCCAAGGGTTTGAAAAAGTGCCTAATTTGGTAAAGACCTTTAAGTTTACTCATATGCCAAAGTGTATGTGAAATAAAAACACTAATTATGATGCCTATACTGCAAGTAACCTTTCCAAAATGGTTGACACATTGACTGATAATTTACCAACTTTGAAAAGGACTGAATATGTCGAATACAAGACAAATACAGAAATATATTTATATCCTACATATTATTTGACTTTAAGTAATTATGATTGGAAAAAACTTTGACTCAACCTAGTCCTTCAAGCAACAAATCCAAACCCTTCCCATCAACTGTAGCCACCGCTTCAAAAACGTTTCTCGAAGCTACTCTTTTCTTAAATTTTCTTAAAGATGCTAGTTTATGGTATTGTCATCCCCTGTCTAGACTACTATAACATTCTATTCTGTGGCCTCATCTAACACTCTTGCTCCCCTCCAATCCATCCTCAACTCTTCTGCCTAGATTATCCACCTCTGTTCTCATTACTCTTGTTTCTCTCCCCTCTTCCATACTCCCATGCATCCTCAATACCATGGAACTTGGTATGTGCCCCAACACATCAGACTCGCTTCCAATTGTGAAACCTTCAAAAATAATCTGAAAACCCATCTCTGAAGGAAAGCCTATTGCTGCCACCACACTACTATACAAACAGCTCCTAACTCACTTTGAAAGACAGAAAAAGGAGATTCAGGCAGCACTTCCAGCAGGAATTTACACAGGCAATGTTTCAGCATGGGTGGGAGCAATGTGCAGCACTATATTGGTTGTCCAAATGGATAATTTTATTTTTTAAATAGACAGACTGGGTAAAAAAATTCATATTCGCCTTACTCACCCCCGCATTACCCTACTGCTGCCATTTCCATGCTCATCCCACTGATCTTCACTTTATAGTTCTGTCTGGGCACACAGGGAATGACTGGTCAGCCAATCACAGGCTGAGATAGGTCAATAAAAATTAATTTACCGATCAGATAAACCCTTTAACACCTTACTATCGCAGTCAATTTTGACCTTCCTGACAGAGCCCCATTGTCTGAAAATTGACGTGTCACTTTACGTGGGAATTACTTTTACTTATTCATGTAATTTAGAGATTGTTTTCTTGTGACACATTGGAGGACATGTATGAAAACTGTCTTGGTCTAAGACTTTCTTTGTTGCCCATAGCAACCAATCAGCACCCCTTCATTCTTTCAGAACACTATATGAAATGAAAAGGGAACTGTGATTGGTTGCTATTGTAACAAAGAAAGTCTTAGACCAAGACAATTTTCATACATGTGGCCCATTGTGTTTTAGGCTAGTTATAAACTTTGATCCATACATTCGTTATTTTTGAAAAATATCAAAATGTAGTGAAAGTTTACAAAAAAATGCCATTTTCAAAGTTAAAAAATGTGTTCGTGTAATAAGATCGTTATACCACACAAAATAGTTTATAACATCTATCATATCTCTACTGTATGTTGGCATCATTTTTAAATGTCTTTTTTATGACATTATAGGGCTTATAAATTTAGTAGTAATTTTTCATATTTTTCAAGAAAATTTACAACGTAGATTTTTCTAATTCAAAAGTTTTATTAAAAGAATACAGCACATAAGGTACAAAACATAATATGCAATAAAATGCACAGAAGGTTTGTAAAGGACAATAGGCCTAGTTGGCCAAAGTCATAATATATCATAACGTATATTGTCAAATACTGAAATCATGGTGTAAGCAACAGTAAATACCAGGAAAATAAATTAAATAAAAAGGGAACATGGGGGGAGGGAAAAACAGGAAAGAGGGGGAGGGGGTTGCAGACGAGGACAGAACCTGGCGGCCCACGCACCAGCAGACGAGACCCCAGAATGAGATGTAATAGTGCAACAGGTGAGTAGCTATTTGTGTTTCAACGCGAAGGGCATCCAAAATTTAGGAGGCAGTGGGCAGAGAAAGATATTGCATCAGGTAGTGAGCGAACGAAAGAGTGGAGTAGATTGGAAAGAGAACCAATGAAACCAGGTTTTGGACACAATGTCAGCTTGGGCCGGGGTATGAGCTACCAGCTCCTCCATTCGATGTATATGCGAAATCTCCGCAAACCACTCGTCAATAGTGGGTGAACTCGCAGATTTCCAGTGACGAGGTATCACTGTTTTAGCTGCCTGCAGGAGGTGACGCAACAGAGATTTTCTGTAGGCTGGGATCGTGACCTCAAACATGAATAGCAAGGAGGCTTCGGGGGCACTAGGTAATCGAACATCTGAAGTTCCCAAATTACTCTGTGAACCCCATCCCAAAAGCCCCGAAGTGAAGGACATTCCCACCATATATGAGACATGGTTCCCACCGCACTCCCACAAAGCCAACAGGTGTTAGGCACTGAGGGGTACCATTTATGTAGCGCGGAAGGGACCCTATACCATTGGGACATTATCTTAAAACATGTCTCCTGGGACTTGGAAGCAATGACAGCTTTGTGGGTGAGCCTAAAGCAATTAGTCCACTGAGAGGGAGAGAAACACGTTCCCAATTCAGATTCCCAGGCTGCACAGTATGGTGGCAACGAGGAGTGCTGCAAAGAAGCTAACTCTTTGTATAAGCATGAGATGGAGTGTCTCGGGGGCTTTTCAAGCAGGCAAAGCTGCTCGAATGGCGATAAGCGCCGACTAAAATTCACCACTCGCTTAATGGAATCAAAGTAGTGTCGGAGTTGTGCGAATTTGAAATGCGCGTTAGGTGCGGAGCGTAAATTATCTGGAAGGGAGTTAAAGGACAGAAACCTCGCCTCATGCAGAATGTCATAGAACCGCAGCGGTTTGAATTTGGAGCTCCCTGCAAAGACTCCAAGGGACATCCCCGGGGGAAATGCTGGGTTGTAAGAATTGGGGAGAAGAGGACCCGTCCTATCAAATAAGTTACTACCAGACCTATACGAGAGGATAATGGAGAGGGTGTGACGTAAGGAGAATGTAGTCGGGAATTTGTCAGCCAAGGAAGGAGTCCAGATCCAGGGCAGGGAGGCCAGGACCAACGGACAGACGTCCCGGGCTAGCTGAACCCACAACTTGTCGCTCATGGGACATACCAAATCTAAGTCACGGGAGAAAGTGGCAGTCAGATAGTTTCTTCTTCAGTCATGAAGACCCAGACTCCCCTGTTCCTTGCTTCTTTTGAGTTTAGAGTAGGATAGTCTGGGATGCTTGCCTGACCAGACAAAGTACGTAAAAGCTTGTTGCAGACGCTTCCAGGAGGGGGGGGGGATTATGAGCAGGGATGGTCTGGATAAAGTAGAGAAGGCAGGGTAAGATCGTCTTTTTGAGAATATTAATGTAAGGTATCCGTCAGGGGCGCACGAACAGACACAGACAGCGTGAGGCCCTGACACTGATCCCAACCCCTGTCCCTGCCTTTGGGGTGGCCCGACCCCCTTTAAAATGGGTCGGGCCCCAACCAGAAGACTGAGCACTATACTGAATAGCGTGGAAAACACAAGACGCAGACAAACAATACAAACACAATAAGGGATGGTCAAGCAAGCCAAGTCGGTAACTATCGGGAACGCAGTACAAAGTCAGAAGGCAGAAGAATAACGTGATCCAAGCAGAGTAACGGTAACCAGGGAGGCACAGAATAGGTAGGTAAGCAACAGACAGGAAGGACCAGTATAACCAGCAAAGAGGGGGAGACAGAAGAGCCCAAAAAATACCTTCCAGAAGAACCAAGGACAAAGGCAATTGGAGGAAGAAACAGAAGACCAGATAGGAAGGTAGAGCTGTCAATCACCCGGAGCACGGAGCAGGTTAACCCGTGGAGTGCGGGAAGATTCCTGGCCTAGGCGTCGGGCCAGGAATCAATCGGGATAGCAGGGAAAAAAAACCCAGTTCACCTAGTGAACACAAATGTAAACACTATGTCAAGAACCACGGCTTACGTCGCAACGGCCGTGGCCGGCGACCAGAACTCAAGCTGGGGTACTTTCTGGCATGATCATGACAGAAACCCCCCCATTTATGAGGGCCACCGGACCCTCAACAGACCCTCTATGTTTAGCAGAATGGCCCCTGGTGAACTTTTTCCCTTTTTTCCAGCTTGGGGGCATTTTTTGGGCAGATGAGACTCGGAGGCGGACATACTTTGGTCTGGTTCGGCGGTTTTTACTAGGTTTTTTGATTTTAGTTGGGCGTTTTTTAGAGTCTTATGACTCCTACCCCAGACTGTGCACAGTCGTTTAAACGGCGGTTTCTATTTTAGTTTTATAAACCTCCCACTGGCAGAATACCTGAGGTGGAAATCATCCTCACAGAAAAAAGGGGAACAGTTCAGAAGAAAGAATCTGCTGAGTGGGCCCAGACAAAGACACTGGTTTAGAAATCAAGGTTGCAACATGCTTTCCCGGGAGAAGGAAATATTTACGGGTTCCTCAATATACTGAGGGCACAGATTCTCGTTCCGGGCAGACAAGTTGATTTTTGGCACCAGGAATGAGGTCTGTAGCACCATCATCAGGCCGGTGTGGGAGACCGTTATCAGCACGTCCCCATTACAGACATAATTGAATTCAGAATTACATTCTGACATATCATGAGCATTAACACAGCACACCCCAAGGGAGGGAAACACCATAGAATGAGAAACACATGAGTCACCCCATTTGATCAACTCAGTGGTCCTCCAGTCGAAAACAGGATTATGGAGGCGGAGCCAGGGCAACCCAAGAATAATATCTGCGAGAGTTTCTCCATGACAAAAAATGAAAGTTTTTTCAGTATGCGAACTCCCAACATTCAAAGTGACCTCACCCGTACAAAATGTTATTCTTCCCAGGTTAGTGAGGTTGGGAATCTACGCCTAAAAACAAAAATGGAGAACACAAAGGTACAATTTCCCAAAACCCCAAGGGCCCTTAGCAACCGGGCCATACTGTGAAATTAGCAGCTGCCCCCGAGTCAATCAGGGCACAACAAGCAAAAGTCTTGGAGCTAGAAACTAAGGTTACGGGCAAAACAAACTTGTTATCAGAGTTAGGAGGTACCTGTACATCCGAGTTACCTTCCTGGACATTGTGCAGAGGGTCGGTGTTACCTTGGGGTGAGTTAGGCCTAATAGGACAGTTTCTCGGGAAATGGTCAGGCTTCCGCAATAAAGGCACAAGGCGTTCTCCAAACGGTGTTCCTCTCCTGGTGGCAGCAGACAATAAGACCCAACACCATGGGTTCTTCTCCAGAAGACTGAGAGGGAGATGGGAGAGAAGAACTCTCAAAGAAGGAAGAAGCAGTTTTACAGGAAAGCCTGACTTGAGCTGAGCGGTCAAACCCCCTTGCTTTTCCTGCATCTCTCCCTTTAGTCTTCTGTCAAAAGTCACAGCTAGAGACATAAAGTCACTCAGGGTCTCAGGGGTAGGATGGCTGACCCTAGCATCCTTCACGGCATCAGACAGTCCTTGTCTGAAAAGGGTCTTCAGAGGTTGGTCAGACCACCCGGTCAACGTTTCACCATTGGCGGAACTCGGAACAGTAGTCTTCAGCCGAGCGGCGGCCCTGCTGAATAGATAGCAAACGAGTCTCCGCCCAAGCCACACGGTTGGGGGTTTTCATAAAACCCGTCCTAAAGCCAAAAAAAATCTGTCCACCCATTCCACTCAGGGGCTTCAGAGGGTATAGCTAATGCCCAGTCCTGAGGTGGGCCCTGGAGGAGAGACACAACAACCGCTACTTTCTCAGCCTCAGTTGGGAAAATAGTTGAAGCGAAAAAATAAATTACATTTATTCCCTAAAGTTCGGAACCCGTCAGGATTCCGTCAAAGCGATCAGGAAGAAGCATCCTTAACTTATGACGAAGCTTGGATCCATAAAAACAGGGGCAGGTAGGGACACAGACGGGGGCAGCACGTCCGGGTCCCGGGTTAGTTATGGTATCCAGACGCTGCGAGACTTGATTAAATAAGCCCGCCATGCCCTGAAGCTGAGTTGGGCCCAAATCGTCCAAGCGATCAGTTGACCGACAGGCCCGGGACTCATATTGAATCGCCGGGAGAGTTGACTTGGGTATTGGGCTGGTTTTAATGTAAGGGATCCGTCAGGGGCGCAAAGAAACAGACACAGACAGCGTGAGGCCCTGACACTGATCTCAACCCCTGTCCCTGCCTTTTGGGGTGGCCCGACTCCTTAATAGGTCGGCCCCAACCAGAAGACTGAGCACTATACTGAAAAAGCGTGGAAAACACAAGACGAGACAAAACAATACAAACAAAAAGGATGGTCAAGCAAGCCCAAATTTGGTAACTATCGGGAACGCATACAAAGTCAGAAGGCAGAAGAATAAACGTGATCCAAGCAGAGTACGGTAACCAGGGAGGCACAGAATAAGTAGGTAAGCAACAGACAGGGAAAAGGGCCATAAAAACCAGCAAAGAGAGGAGACAGAAGAGCCTTAAATACCTTCCAGAAAAAACCAAGGACAAAGGCAATAGGGGGAAGAAACAGAAGACCAGATAGGAAGGTAGAGCTGTCAATCACCAGGAGCAAGGAGCCAGGTTAACCCGTGGAGTGCTGGAAGGGGGTTCCTGGCCTAGGCGTCGGGGCCCGGAATCAATCAGGATAGCAGGGAAGAAAACCCAGTTCACACTAGTGAACACAAAATGTAAACACTATGTCAAGAACCACGGCTTACGTCGCAACGGCCGTGGCCGGCGACCAGAACTCAAAGCTGGGGTACTTTCTGGCATGATCATGACAATTAATTCTACCGACACAACTACACAATAGAAAACTACAATTAATATGAGCGGTGTTAATTGTAGTTTTCTATTGTGTAGTTGTGTCCCATTACAAATTCATAGGTATAGAGGTAGTCGCTAGAGATGGGCTGACACATAGTTACATCTCCTCCCCCTAGCTGACAGCTATTCTGCGTGATGACGTAGTGCGCTGCCAGTGTGGTGATTGAGTATGCGCAGTCTAGATATGGGCAACGGACACGCGCAGTGCGTGTTACATCTATTTCCGCCCGGTTAGTAGGACAGAGCATGCGCGGAGATTTAATAATGACTTGCGCATTGGGATGAGTAGGACGCCTAGGAGATGTGATCGGTGCTCTCGTTGGTCCGGTATGTTTTAAAGTTTATAAGCATAAAATTCATTGGTGTATATTTAAGTCAATCACTATGTGGGTATGATGATTGGTGTGTTAGTTAGTATTATACTTACGTCTGTCACTTTAATCAATCATGTAATACTATTGGTTTAGACCATTCTTTGATACCACCCATTATATTTAAATATGTTTGTATTTGACACTTGCATTATGCTTGACAAAGACCCGTGTGTGGGTCGAAACGTTGCAGTCTGTACTCCGGATTCTGAATAAAGAAAACACTTATGCTGACGCCCGCCTGCTATTTTCTGTGAAAACTTCTTTGAGGAATGGGCCTTCCTCTATTTTGGGTGCTCTGCTGCATTTGGAGTGTTTAGAAGGTGGATATAGGAGGACTTCTGTGCTGTCCAAAACCTACTTTTTTGCAGGTTCCCTTTAATGTCAACATTGAGCAGCGATATTGGTCGATAGCTACCACAAACCGTGGGATCTTTGCCTGTCTTCGGGATGACCGCGATGTGAGCTAAAGTGGATTGGGTGGGGAAAGGTGTTCCCTCCGAAATACAATTAAAGGCTTTCAGCAGTAGTGGGGAGAGGATGTCTTGGAAAATTTTAAAGAATTTACTGGTGAAACCTTCTGGCCCGGGACTCGTCCCGCCAGGCATGTTTTTAGCTCTTGAGGGGTAAAGGGAGTCTCCAGTGTCGAAATGGTGTCAGGGGAAAGGCTGCCTGAGAATGGATTCAGGGGAGAGTTGGGAGCGGGGGCGACATGGCCAGGGAGATTATAAAGGTCCAAATAAAAGGAGAGAAAGGAGGCACTAATTTCTATGTTGGTGTGTACCAAAGAACCCTTTGAGTTTTTGATACTTGAGATATGAGAGCGGGCTACCTGATTGCGAAGAGCTCTAGCGAGAATCTTGCCACTTTTATTTCCATGTTCGTAGAAACGACTCCTGCCAACTTGCAGGTAGCGTCTCCAAGAAGATTCCAGAATACCCTTCACCTCTGATCTGGTGGCCTGAAGTTCTCGGAGAATCTCCGCTGAGAGAGCCCACTTGTGCTCAATCTCAAGAGCTTCAGTTTTCTGTATGACACATTTTAATTTGTATGCTCTCTCCCTCTTCAGACGCGAACCATGCCTAATCAGTACTCCTCTTGCAACACATTTAAGCGCCTCCCACTGCAAAATTGGAGAGGTTGTGTCCTGTGAGTGATCCATGGAAAAGTGCTCTATGGTTTTCCGGAGGTCCGAGACACACACGGAATCCAACAGGAGTGATTCATTAAGTCTCCACGACCATACTGGCCTGGTCAGTGCCGGAACAGAGAGAGAGCAGTACACTGGGGCATGGTCAGACCATAAGATGTTGCCGATGGATGTAGAGAGCAGCCATGAGAGAATGTCGTGTGAAAGCATGACATAATCCAGCCGGCTGTATGAGGCGTGGGGCGCGGAATAAAAACTGTAGTCCTTATCCCCAGGATGTTGAATTCTCCAAGTAAAACAAAGCTTGAGTTGTCTAAGGGCTTTTTTAACTAGCTTGGTGGAGCGTTATTATATGGATGATTTCCCGGAGGAATTGTCAAGTGTCGGATCCAGGGTGAGATTGAAGTCCCCAAGCAGACAACGTGTCCTCTAGGGACAGAGAATGTCTTATCAAAAAGGGCTTGAAAAAAAGATACCTGGCCCGAGTTAGGGGTGTAGGCATTAATGAGGGTAAAGGGTTGGCCCACAATCGTGAGAGAGAGAGGATAAGATACCGTGCATGGGATTCCACCTGACAGTCAGTAACCTGATGAGCAAGCGATTTGTGAATCACAATGGCGACCCCCCTGGACTCCTGACAGTTGGCAAAGTGCCAATGAATGTAGTATTTGTTGCGTATAAGGAGGGTATGACCCGATTTGAAATGTGTTTATTGGAAGCAAATTATTTGTACCTTAAGTCGGTGGAAGTGGTAAAGTATCTGTGCCCTCTTCTCTGGAGTGTTTAAGCCCTTCGCGTTGAAGGAAGCAAAGATCAAGTTCGCCATGGTATGGGCAGTGAAGCCGATGTTCTGGAGTCAAGGCAGCCAGGAGGGACCGCCACGCACACCCCCGCCCTAAAGAAAGAGAAAGGAAAGAAGGGGAAGGGAAGGTGGGGGAAAGAAAAGAAACAAACAACCCCAGCGAAGTGAGGTGGAGAGGTATTAGAACAGTAGTTAAACACAAAGCCGGTGATAGAGGCTAATAATAGGACTATGAAAGTCATAGATCCCAGAGGCCCAATCGAGGCCACTACGGGACCTGGCCCTATTGGGGGAACATAGTAAACAAGCATTGCAAACACACATAACGAGCTCCGGTTTGACGGGAGAATATGGGTGCTGGAACCAGTATGGGCTTGTGTTTCGCATGACACCATGCATCGGGCATAAGTATGTAAAACGGCATAGCGCCCACTGATGATCAGCATAAGGCTTTGACAAGCAGGGGGCAAGCCCCCAGAGGCCCTAAATGCATGCTGACCCGCAGAACCCCAGCAAACAGACAGTGAGCAGCACGTCTAGACCGAAAGTTGAGCCTAACAAAACAGCTTGACTGTGTGAGGGCCCTAGTGACCGGATAAGGCACGAAACTAGGCACTCAAATCCAGAACTTGCTTTGAGAAAGGAGAGAAAACTCGGACACAGCGAGTGACATGTAGGCAGCAGATACACACAGTCCCCTCAGTAACCCATGGGGTAGTGTGCCCAAACAGGAAGCCTAAAAACTTGAAAATTTGCTTTTGCAAAAAAGAGTGTCTGTTGACTCCCGAGTAAATGGCAAGAAGGAGAGAAAACAAGGGGTATCTCCCCAACAACCAGTCCCAACTGATGGCGGGGCGGGAAGAAAAGAAAGAAGTTCCTCACTGCACGGTGTCAACCCGGGTTGGAGAGAGAGGAAGAATTGGAGCAGTTCCTCTGGCGCCGACGGGATCCTCTAGGGGGCAGACCAGCGGGACGGGGGCCTTCCTGATGAGGGCCTTTGGAAGAGGAAGACGACAGCAATGGCCAGAGTGGGAGAGTGACCTCCGCAATGTCCATTTCTTTTAAGAATGTCGGGATGTCTGTTGGAGACCTGAGAACAATGGTTTTGTCACCTTTGCGCACCATCAGGGAAAAAGGAAAACCCCATCTACATAGGATGTCTCTATCCTTTAGGATCTCCAGAATGGGCTTCAGAGCTGCCCGCTGCGCTAGCGTGTGTCTAGACAGGTCCTGGAGAAGCAAAATTGGAGAATCCTTGTAATGGAGTTTGCGGCGCTGCCTGGCCCGCCGTAATATATCTTCCTTGATGGTATAGAAGTGTATCCGGCAGATGACATCTCGAGGCCGGTCGGGATCGAGGGCCGCAGGTCGTAAGGCTCTATGTGCCCTGTCAATTTTAATATGGGCGTTGGGCGCCCTGCCAGCAGTTCGTTGAATATAGAGGTCAGAACAGGGTAAAGATCAGCAGGTGCCACCGATTCGGGCAGTCCTCGGATTCTCAAGTTGTTGCGTCTACTTCTATTTTCAATGTCGTCCAGCTGTTGCTACAAAGCAAAGAGCTGCTGAGAATGGCACTGAGAGGTAGATTGGAAAGATTGAATGAAAGCCTCTGAGGAAACTTGTGCTTGTTCTAGGACATCTACTTTAGAAGAAATGGCATTCAGATCAGAGCGAAATTGCACAAATTCCTGCTTGCATTCATCCACAACCCGTTTGACTAGAGAGGAGATATCGTACTTGGTCGGTAGGGCATGAATTAACTGGCGGAGACCCGACAGTGACACCGGCCTGTCATCTTCCCCCAATGGGGTGGCAACAATCGGGGGTTGTGGGACTGAGTGAGACCCCGGAGGGGGGCAGGTGGTAGGAGGAGAAGACGTTGAAGGTCTGAGGATCTGAGTAGTCCCATCATGACTGTGTGGATTTAAGGACATCACATCGGCGGTCGCTCCAAGAGAGATGTTGCAGCATGGTTGAGGATGATGGTGAGAAGGGAGCAGCTGAGGGGAAGGGACCATTAGAACACCACTAGGTTGCAGCAGATAAGAGGGTTCACCCCACAAAGAGCCTGAGGACCACAGTGGTGATACTCCCCCTCCTGGGGCTTGGATCGTGTGCCATGCTGTGGAGAAGGCCGGTTTTTGCAAGGGCAGTTGTACAGCGGCATCCCAAGAGGACTGTGGTTGTGCATTCCCTATGTGTGGGCTGGTGGATTGCATAGATCCCACTGGTAGAAGCGGTGATTCCAGGATTCCAGCTTGCGAGATTTGTAATTGCAGAGTCTCCGCTGGTAAGCTTTGTAATTGCAGGGTTCCCACCGGTGAAAGTTGTAGTTGTGGAGACCCCGCTTGTGGGTCTTATAATTGCAGAGTTCCCACTTGTGGGTATTGTAATTGCAGAGTCCCTGCTTGTGGGATTTGTAATTGCAGAGTCCATGCTTGCGGGATTTGTAATTGCAGAGTCCCTGCTTGCGGGTTTTGTAAATGCAGTGTCCCTGCTTGTGGGTTTTGTAATTGCAGTGTCTCTGCTTGTGGGTTTTGTAATTGCAGTGTCCCTGCCTGTGGGTTTTGTAATTGCAGTGTCCCTGCCTGTGGGTTTTGTAATTGCAGTGTCCCTGCCTGTGGGTTTTGTAAGTGCAGAGTTCCCACTTGTGGGTTTTGTAATTGCAGTGTCCCTGCTTGTGGGTTTTGTAAGTGCAGGGTTCCCACTTGTGGGTTTTGTCATTGCAGAATTCCCGCTTGTGGGTTTTGCCTTGGCGGGGTTCCCGCTTGCGGGCCGTTTAATTGCAGAGTACCCGCTTGCTGCTGCGGGGGACCCCTTAGAGAATCAGAGAAAGGCAGAGTGCCTACTTGCAGCTGTTGTAAATGTTGGAACCCCACTGTCCGGAGTAGAGAAATAAATGGAGACCCCTGAGCTGGTGGCATGGGTGTCAGGTTGCCTGCCTGGGGTGATGAGGCTGCTTGCAGTGGTGTGGGACCCCCAGTCAATGCTAGATGCCGCTGGTCGCCATTTTGTGGCAGCTGAGGGGGAGACTGGGCTAGTGTCCCCAAGGCCCGCGGAGAGAGGGCTGTGCCAGGTGGGTAAATTTGTCCTAGCTGTGCAGATGATGCAGAAGGGACTAATTGTAAGGGGCAGGAAGGTGGGAATGGCTGCTCCCCAGATCCTTCTGGTCTGCATCCGGGCTCCTGCAGAGGTCCAGGGGAAGAGATAAGGGCATGGGAGCAGACTGAGCACGTGGGGGCACACACAGCCCTCAGAGGAACATTTCTCAAGGGCGTGGAGGAGTTCAAGAGACCTTGTGATGCTCCTACCACGCTCCAGAAGACGGCTGCGTGGTTACCCGCTATGTGGTGAGCAGACAGGAGGCTTGTGCGGGGTGTCTCCGGTCTTCAGAAACGATCGGAGCCGCCGATCGGGATGAGGCGCGGGTGTCTGCAGCTGGCGGGGACATCGCGCCTGCTGTCGGAGTTGCCGCGAGGGCAGTTCCCGCCCATAGTAAAAGCTGGTATTTCAGTGAAGTAATCACGCTGATGAAGAGAAGCTCTGTAATCATGCGTCCTCACGCCACATGTTCAGCACGCCCCACAACGTAGAATTTTTAAGGGACCAGTCAAGTTCTAACGTTGCTTTAAGGAGCCTGTATGTTAGACACCCCATAAATGATTCATCTAAAAATTACACTCTTACAGTATTCAAAACAGTGTTAAAGGGAAGTTTATTAACCTTGGGGATTTCACAGAAATTTAAAAAGGGAGGTAAAATTTAAAAATTTTACTTTGTTTTGCAGTTTTTAAAGATTTATCCTTTATTCATGGAAATGGTGATGGTAACAGGGAAAAAGGAACGAAATATTATTCCGCGATCGCCATTTTTGAGTGATCTCAATGTGGCAAGTCATTATTTCACCCCCACAACCCTCAGAATAGGGGAGCCCCTTTTGGGGATATTGGGGTTCTTTTTAAAATGGATATTTTGTAGGACTTTTTGGCTGGTTCACACGGCTATTCACGGGGATTTTGTACCCGGATTCGCTGCAAATCGACGTGAATAAGGGGGGGACGGGGGGGGGCCGGAGCAGGCCCGGCCCCCATAGAGTATTATTGGGCGTAGCGCCGTAAATAATGGCATGTCACTTTCTCCCTGTGGGGGTATTCCCCGAGGGGGGAGGGAGCGACGGAACCCATGTTCTTTAAATGAGAGCAGGGATTCCCGAAATTACTCCCGACGGATTGGCCGTACGCGGGGCCAAACCCGGGCGGGTGCGGGGGGCCAATCCGGGGAAAGAAAACTTTGGTGAACGAGGCCTTAAAGGTTGGCGACACCCTGGGGTGTGAATTTAATAAATCCCCCTAAAAAGACCTTGGGGGGAAAACTTCACCCTTAAGAAATATATTTGGGGGTTTGGCGAGTTTCGACCCACAGGTGTCCACAAATTTGTTGGGGAGGCGTGAAAATGAAAAAAATTTATATTTTCCAACAATCTGCAATTTTTGCTAAAAAAGTTTAATTTTCCAAAAAATTTCATAAAAAAGACCCCAAAAATTTAGTGCAATTTATTCCAAGTTCGGCAAAACCCCATGTGTGGGTGTAAAATGCAGTTTGGGCGCATGTCAGGGCGTACAAATGAGCGAGCTCTATTTGGCATTTGGAACACAGATTTTGGTGGGTGCCATGTTGCATTTGCAAAGCCCCCAAGGCACCAGAACAGGTGAAACCTTCAAAAAGTCACCCCATATTGTATTCAACACTCCTCAGGGAACTTATATTGGTTGCATTTTGGACCCACAGGTGTTTTTTTTTGTTTTTAGCATTGGGCCGTGAAAATGGGGAAAACAAATGCAGTTCCACAATTGTTTTTTGGGCTTACTTTTTACATGATAGTTTTGCTATGGTGGTCAGGGCGATTACAATAATATAATTTTTTTTTTTTTTTACTACTAATACACAATATGTCAGGACCGCTCAGCGAGCGGGAAGTGGATCCACCGGTCACCGCTAGGAGTTGGCATAACCTACGCCGGGGAGCGGAGTCTAAGGGGCCCCTTGTCTTCACCGGAGCCCACCACAAGGCAGGACGGACTTTGCTGCAGGGAATCCCCCAGGTCGCTACCCCCGCCGCAGGACCCAGCAGTGACAGCTGAAGCAGGTAGCGCGGACACAGGGCCAAGCGGAGCATGGAACTGGAGTAGGCAGGACTGACAAGGCCGAAGCAGAAACGGAGCAGCTACGGAACAGTCAGAGAAACCGTTAGCAAACGCACAGCGACATTGCTAACGCAGGGACACCAACAACTGGGCACCGACGGCAGGAAGGGGTATCCCTATAAAGCCCGTGCCCCAAGGCCATAGGTGGAAAGGGAACGCTATAATTAAGTACTGGCCCTTTAAATCTAAGAAAGCTGTTCACGCGCGCCCCTAGTGAACGGCCGGGATAGTGCAGGCAGAAGCATAGACTGCCACACACCGCTGAAGGAGGAAGCAGGACGCGGCTAGGTAAGTAGCAGCGCATGCCGGGGCTGGCTGTGCCTGGGGTCGGGTGCCCGGTCCGCAGCACGGGAGGCGAGGGGGGCTGGGAGGTGCGCGCGGCCGCGTTACAGTCCCCCCCCCCTTTAGGGTCCCTACTTCAAGAGAATTGTAGTCTGTGAAAACATTGGATGAGAGTAGGAGCATTGATGTTTTCTTGAGGCTCCCAGGACCTCTCTTTGGGCTCGAAGCCCTTCCAATCCACGAGGTAGTAAGTTTTGCCTCTGGATCGCTTCATGTCCAGGATTTCCTTAACTTCGTGGATACCTTCGGTATTAGGAGGTGCGGCGACAGGAACCACCTTGCACGAATACTGATTGAGAATCACCGGTTTCAGGAGAGACACATGAAATGAGTTGGGAATGCGGAGGGAAGGAAGTAGGCGGAGTTTGTAGGACACTGGGTTGATCTGTCGTAGAACGCTGAAAGGACCAAGATAGCGTGGCGCAAATTTCAAACTAGGCACTAGGAAAGTCTCGTACTAGGGTGTTGGCAGCAGGAACTTCTGAAGAGGCAGAAAGTGGCAGAGGAAGACAAGGATGTTGGCCAAACACCACATAGAAAGGAGACTCCCCCGAGGACTCGCTAGAATGGTTATTGTAAGCGAACTCTGCCCAGGGAAGCAGAGAGACCCGATTATCTTGCTGAGCCGAAATAAATTGGTGCAGGTAGTTCACCAGGACCTGGTTCATCTGCTCCACTTGGCCATTAGACTGTGGGTGGTATGCAGATGAGAAACCCAATTTAATTCCCAGCAGAGAGCACAAGGCATGCCAGAAGCGAGAGGTGAATTACACCCCTCTATCAGAGACAATGTTAGAAGGCATGCCATGTAAGATGTGTTGCACAAACAATGTAGCCAGCTGTGGAGCCGAGGGAAGACCTGGCAGTGGTGTAAAATGCGGAAGATCAGTCACGAAGTCTATGGCGATGTGGCTCCATGGTGTTTCAGGTGCCGGTAAAGGTAACAAGAATCCAGCCGGTCGAAGACGAGAGCTCTTACTCCGGGCACCATCAGGGCAAGCGGCCATGAAATCCTTGACATCCTGTGCGAGGGAGGGCCACCAGTAGTGACGTGCAATAAGATGGAGAGACTTATGATAGCCAGCATGACCGGCCACTTTGGAAGCATGACCTCATGACAGAATGAGTTTTCTCAGGGCGGGGAGCACAAAGGTCCTACCATTTTGTGGCAGCTGAGGGGGAGACTGGGCTAGTGTCCCTAAGGCCCGCGGAGAGAGGGCTGTGCCAGGTGGGTAAATTTGTCCTAGCTGTGCAGATGATGCAGAAGGGACTAATTGTGAGGGGCAGGAGGTGGAATGGCTGCCTCCCCAGACTCCTTCTGGTCTGCATCCGGGCTCCTGCAGAGGTCCAGGGGAAGAGATAAGGGCATGGGAGCAGACTGAGCACGTGGGGTGCACACACAGCCCTCAGAGGAACTTTTCTCCAAGGGCCGTGGAGGAGTTAAGAGACCTTGTGATGCTCCTACCCGCTCCAGAAGACGGCTGCTGGTTCCCGCTATGTGGTGAGCAGCAGGAGGCATGTGCGGGGTGTCTCCGGTCTTCAGAAACGATCGGAGCCGCCGATCGGGATGAGGCGCGGGTGTCTGCAGCTGGCGGGGACATCGCGCCTGCTGTCGGAGTTGCCGCGAGGGCAGTTCCCGCCCATAGTAAAAGCTGGTATTTCAGTGAAGTAATCACGCTGATGAAGAGAAGCTCTGTATCATGCGTCCTCACGCCACCATGTTCAGCCACGCCCCCACAACGTAGAATTTTTAAGGGACCAGTCAAGTTCTAACGTTGCTTTAAGGAGCCTGTATGTTAGACACCCCCATAAATGATCTCATCTAAAAATTACACCTCTTACAGTATTCAAAACAGTGTTAAGGAAGTTTATTAACCCTCTAGGTATTTCACAGTAATTAAAGTGGAGGTGAAATTAAAAATTTTCACTTTGTTTGCAGATTTTAAGTATTTATCCATTATTCACTGGAACATGGTAGATGGTAACAGGGAAATGGAACGCAATATTAATTCCTGCGATACTGCCATTTTTAGAGTGATCTCATATGTGGCCATAGTACATTATTTCACTCACCCACAAGCCTCAGAATAGGAGGAGCACCTTCTGGATATTGGGGTCTCATTTTCAATAGGATATTTTGTAGGCACTATTAGGCTGTGTTCACACGGCTTATTCACGGCGGATTTGTGAGCCGGATTGCGCTCGCAAATCCGACGTGAATAAGGGGCGGGACGGGGGCGGGGCCGGAGCACGGCACGGCCCCATAGACTGTCATTATCTACGGCGCGTACGCGCCGTAAATAATGTGCATGTCACTTTCTCCCCCTGTGGCGTATTCGCCGAGCGGGGAGGAGCGACGGAATCCACTGTTCTCTATGAGAGCAGTGGATTACCGTAATTACTCCGACGGATTGGCGCCGTACTGCAGCGCAAATCCGGCGCGGAGTGCGGCGCCAATCCGGGGACAAGTAAGCCGTGTGAACGAGGCCTTACAGGTTGGCAGACACCCTGAGGTGCTGAATCTTAATAAATACCCCTAAAAAGACCTAATTTGGGAAACTTCACCCCTTAAGAAATATATTTAGGGGTGCAGCGAGTTTATCGACCCCACAGGTGTCTCACAAATTTGTTTAGCGTTAGGCTGTGAAAATGAACATTTATATTTTCCAACAATCTGCAATTTTAGCTAAAAAAGTTTAATTTTCACAAAGAATCTTCATAAAAAAGCACCCCAAAATTTAGTACGCAATTTCTTCCAAGTTCAGCAATACCCTATGTGTGGGTGTAAAATGCAGTTTGGGCGCATGTCAGGGCGTACAAATGAGCGAGCTCTATTTGGCATTTGGAACACAGATTTTGGAGGGTGCCATGTTGCATTTGCAAAGCCCCCAAGGCACCAGAACAGGTGAAACCTTCAAAAAGTCACCCCATATTGTATTCAACACTCCTCAGGGAACTTATATTGGTTGCATTTTGGACCCACAGGTGTTTTTTTTTGTTTTTAGCATTGGGCCGTGAAAATGGGGAAAACAAATGCAGTTCCACAATTGTTTTTTGGGCTTACTTTTTACATGATAGTTTTGCTATGGTGGTCAGGGCGATTACAATAATATAATTTTTTTTTTTTTTTACTACTAATACACAATATGTCAGGACCGCTCAGCGAGCGGGAAGTGGATCCACCGGTCACCGCTAGGAGATGGCATAACCTACGCCGGGGAGAGGAGTCTAAGGGGCCCCTTGTCTTCACTGGAGCCCACCGCAAGGCAGGACGGGCTTTGCTGCAGGGAATCCCCCAGGTCGCTACCCCCGCCGCAGGACCCAGCAGTGACAGCTGAAGCAGGTAGCGCGGACACAGGGCCAAGCGGAGCATGGAACTGGAGTAGGCAGGACTGACAAGGCCGAAGCAGAAACGGAGCAGCTACGGAACAGTCAGAGAAACCGTTAGCAAACGCACAGCGACATTGCTAACGCAGGGACACCAACAACTGGGCACCGACGGCAGGAAGGGGTTTCCCTATAAAGCCCGTGCCCCAAGGTCATAGGTGGAAAGGGAACGCTATAATTAAGTACTGGCCCTTTAAATCTAAGAAAGTTGTTCACGCGCGCCCCTAGTGAACGGCCGGGATAGTGCAGGCAGAAGCATAGACTGCCACACACCGCTGAAGGAGGAAGCAGGACGCGGCTAGGTAAGTAGCAGCGCATGCCGGGGCTGGCCGTGCCTGGGGTCGGGTGCCCGGTCCGCAGCACGGGTGGCGTGGGGGGCTGGGTGGTGCGAGCGGCCGCGTTTCAGTCCCCCCCCCCCTTTAGGGTCCCTACTTCAAGAGAATTGTAGTCTGTGAAAACATTGGATGAGAGTAGGAGCATTGATGTTTTCTTGAGGCTCCCAGGACCTCTCTTTGGGCTCGAAGCCCTTCCAATCCACGAGGTAGTAAGTTTTGCCTCTGGATCGCTTCATGTCCAGGATTTCCTTAACTTCGTGGATACCTTCGGTATTAGGAGGTGCGGCGACAGGAACCACCTTGCACGATACTGATTGAGAATCACCGGTTTCAGGAGGGACACATGAAATGATTGGGAATGCGGGGGGAAGGAAGTAGGCGGAGTTTGTGGGGACACTGGGTTGATCTGTCGTAGAACGCTGAAAGGACCAAAAAAAAAAAATAGCGTGGGGGAAAATTTCAAAACTAGGGCACAAAAGTCTCGTACTAGGGTGTTGGCAGCAGGAACGTCTGAAGAGGCAGAAAGTGGCAGAGGAAGACAAGGATGTTGGCCAAACACCACATAGAAAGGAGACTCCCCCGAGGACTCGCTAGAATGGTTATTGTAAGCGAACTCTGCCCAGGGAAGCAGAGAGACCCGATTATCTTGCTGAGCCGAAATAAATTGGTGCAGGTAGTTCACCAGGACCTGGTTCAATCTGCTCCACTTGGCCATTAGACTGGGGTGGTATGCAGATGAGAAACCCAATTTAATTCCAGCAGAGAGCACAAGGCATGCCGGGAAGCGAGAGGTGAATTAACCCCTCTACCCAGAGACAATGTTAGAAGGCAGCCATGAAGATGTGTTGCAAAAACAATGTACCAGCTGTGGAGCCGAGGGAAGACCTGGCAGTGGTGTAAAATGCGGAAGATCAGTCACGAAGTCTATGGCGATGTGGCTCCATGGTGTTTCAGGTGCCGGTAAAGGTTAACAAGAATCCACCCGGTCGAAGACGAGAGCTCTTACTCCGGGCCCCCATCGGGGCAAGCGGCCATGAAATCCTTGACACCCTGTGCGGGGAGGGCCACCAGTAGTGACGTGCAATAAGATGGAGAGACTTATGATAGCCAGCATGACCGGCCACTTTGGAAGCATGACCTCATGACAGAATGAGTTTTCTCAGGGCGGGGAGCACAAAGGTCCTACCAAGCGGAATTTCCCGCAACCTTACGGGTACGGCATGGACCAGACGTTCGAGGGGGGGATCAGGTACTGCGGTTCAGATTCAGAGTTGGAGGTATCCATTGCCCGAGACAGAGCATCGGCCTTGAGTTTTTTGCAGCTGGCCGGTAATGGAGGATGAAGTTAAAACGAGAGAAGAATAACGACCACCGGGCCTGACGAGGATTCAAGCGTTAAGCTATCTGTAGGTATAGAAGGTTTTTATGATCCGTGTAGATGGTCACCGGATGTAGAGCGCCCTCCAGAAGATGCCGCCATTCACCCAAGGCCAGTTTGATCGCCAGCAGTTCACTGTCCCCAATGGAGTAGATTTTCTCAGCTGGCGAGAAGGTCTTAGAGAAGAAGCCACAGGTAACGAATTTGCCTTTGATACTTTTTTGTAGAAGGACAGCTCCAGCTCCAACCAAGGATGCATCAACTTCCAGAAAAAAGGGGCTCTCCGGATCTGGGCTATGAAGAACAGAGGCGGAGGCAAAGGTTTTAACCGAGCAAAGGCTTCTTCAGCCTCGGAGGTCCATAGACGAGGGTTACTGTCTTTCTTGGTGAGGGCGACAATAGGAGCTATGAGCGTGGAGAAATGCGGAATAAATTGGCGGTAATATTTGGAGAAACTGATGAACCGCTGGATAGCTCGGAGACCGACAGGTCGTGACCAGTTCAATACTGTCAAAGACTTTTCCAGAGCCATTAGAAGACCTTGCACAGAGATGATATACCCCAAGAATGGTAAACTGGTCCATTCAAATAGACACTTCTCTAACTTGGTGTAGAGATGGTTGCGTCTAAGGTGGGAGAGTACCAGACGAACATGAGCCCAATGGGATTTTAGATCCGGAGAGTAGATTAAGATGTCATCAAAGTAGACTAGTGCACAGTGGTAGAGAAGGTCTCGGATGATGTCATGTTCGTATTAATGAAATACAGCTGGAGCATTTCAGAGGCCAAAGGGAATGACCAGGTATTCGTAATGACCTTCGCGTGTGTTAAAGGCGGTGTTCCACGCGTCCCCCTCGCGTATTCGGATCAGATTGTAGACGCCCCAAAGATCGAGCTTGGAGAAGACCGTGGCTCCCTGGATACTATCGAAGAGTTCCGAAATCAATGGCAGTGGGTAGTGATTTTTGATAGTGATGTTATTGAGGCCCCGATAGTCTATGCACGGTCGCAAGGACCCGCCCTTCTTCTCAACAAAAAAGAAGCCGGCCCCTGCGGAAGATGAAGACTTGCAGATAAAGCCCTTTTTCAGATTTTCTTTGACATACGCCGACATAGCCTCAGTTTCAGGTCGGGACAACGTATACACCCTACCCTTGGGGAGGAATAGATCCGGGCTGCAGCTCAATAGGGCAATCGTAGGGCCGGTGAGGAGGAAGAAACTCAGCCTGTTTCTTGCAGAACACGTCCGCAAACTCCCGGTAGTGAGCAGGAAGGCCTGATGGAGCTGAAATAGCTGGAAGAATGGTCGAGGCACCCACCAAACGTGGAGGACGTGGTGCCGAAATGCAAAAAGAGTGGCACCGGATGCCCCATCGAGTGACTTCCCCCGTTTTCCAGTCAATGGTGGGACTGTGGTCACGCAGCCAAGAGAGCCCCAGGAGGAGAGGACAGGAGCATGGCAGGACGAGGAAAGAGATCTTTTCCTGGTGTAGTACTTCTACACACAACTTAAGGGGCTGCGTGCAGTGCCGGATACTACAGGAGAGAACTTCTCCATTCACAGATGAAACAGAGAGGGGCTTGTCCAAAGGAATCACTGGCAGCCGGTACCTATTCACAAAAGCAGGATGGATGAAGTTGCCCGCCG
The DNA here is from genome assembly GCA_025379985.1 of Phyllomedusa bahiana. Taxonomy (NCBI): domain Eukaryota; kingdom Metazoa; phylum Chordata; class Amphibia; order Anura; family Hylidae; genus Phyllomedusa; species Phyllomedusa bahiana. The sequence continues at coordinate 33,555 of JAODAL010009117.1, forward strand.
ATCCAGAGTCCACAAAGGCGGCAACTCTAAGGCAAGAACCGGAGGGTAGCGTTAGACTGACCATCATGGTCAATGGCGGAGAGGAGAGTTCCGTGCCCAGGTTCGCCTCTCCCACGAAGCCTAGGCTCTGTAGTTTCGCGGACACAGGGGGCACTCCCTACGCAGATGGTCTGGGGCACCACAGTAGAGGAAGAGTCCTTGGTTGCGCCTGCGAGTCTTCTCCTCCTCCTCCGACAGGTGGGCCCTTTCGACTTGCATGGGCTCCTCCTAATTGGACACAGGGACAGGCTGCACGGGACGCTGGAAAACAGGTGCAAGGCGAGGACTCCTACGAGGGCGATAACTCTCCTGTTGAAGCCGAACCTCCTGTTGACGTTCTGAGAAACGGATGTCGATGCGGGTGGCCAAGGTGATGAGGTCGTCCAGGCTGGTGGGCTGATTACACCCCGCTACTTCATCCTTAATACGACCGGCCAACCCCTCCCAGAAGGTTGCAACCAGGGCCTCGTTGTTCCAGGACAACTCTGAGGATAAAGTCTTAAATTGTATAGCATACTGTCCCACCGAGGATTCACCCTGTCGGAGACGAAGAAGGGAAGAGGCGGCGGAGGAGGCTCGTCCTGGCTCTTCAAATACCTTGTGGAAGGCGGATAGGAAATTTTCTATATTGGCTGTCAGCGGATCTCCACGTTCCCACAGGGGTGTCACCTAGGCCAGTGCTTCGCCGGAGAGGGAAATAATGAAGGCCAATTTAGCCTGGTCAGTAGCAAACTGGTGTGCCAGGACCTCGAAGTGGATCGTGCACTGGTTCAAAAACCCACGGCAGGCCTTGGGATCCCCATAGTAGCAAAGTGGCAGGTGCAGGGAGGAACTGCTAGATGCTGCAGGTACCAGAGCAAGAACCGGAATGGAGACAGGTGCCAGAGCTGGGGCCACAGGTGGTTCTGGGAGATGAGCTGCAAGGTTCTGGAGCATGACGAAGAGTTGCTCTTGACGGGCATCCTGGCGCGTGATTTCAGCCACGAGGCTCTGTGTCTGGTAGCGGTTGATCGGCGGGATCCATGGCCCAGTTGTACTGTCAGGACTGGTCAGCGAGCGGGAAGTGAATCCACCGGTCACCGCTAGGAGTTGGCGTAACCTAGGCCATGGAGCAGAGTCTAAGGGGCCCCTTGTCTTTACCAGAGCCCGCCGCGAGGCAGGACGGGCGTTGCTGCAGGGAATCCCCCAGGTTGCTACCCCGCCGCAAGACCCAGCGGTGATAGCCGAAGCAGGTAGCACGGACACAGGGCCAAGCAGAGCGTGGAACTGGAGTAGGCAGGAAACCAGAGTGTAGAACCGGAGCAAGCAGGACTAACAAGGCAGAAGCGGAAACGGAGCAGCTACGGAACAGTCAGAAAGACCGCTAGCAAATGCACACCGACGTTGCTAACACAGGGACACCAACAACTGGGTGCCGACGGCAGGAAGGGTTATCCCTATAAAGCCTGTGCCCCAAGGCCATAGGTGGAAAGGGAACGCCAATTAAGTACTGGCCCTTTAAATCTAAGAAAGCTGCTCGCGCGCGCCCCTAGTGGCCGACCAGGATAGTGCAGGCAGGAGCATAGACTGCCGCACGTCGCTGAAGGAGGAAGCAGGATGCGGCTAGGTAAGTAGCAGTGCAGCGCATGCCGGGGCTGGCCATGCCTGGCACGGGAGGAGCCGGGGGCCGGGAGGTGCGAGCGTCCGCAGTCCGGGCGTTGGACCGTCGCGTTACATAGTAGAAATGCGTTTGTAAATAATTGCGTTTTTATGTCATCATAGTCTGACATCCATCATTTTTTGGTCTTTCTGTATACGGAGCTATATAAGGACTTTTTTTGCAGAATGAGTAGATGTTTCATTGGTACCATTTTGGGGTTCATATGATGCTTTGATCGCTTTTTATCAAGGTTTTTGGGTGACGGGATGAATAAAATACAGCTATTCTGGTAGTGTTTCCTCAGCAGTCACCATGAAGTATAACTAACATGATAGTTTTACTCAGCAGGCTGATATCATTACAGCTATACCAAATCACCAAATCGCTTTTAAATCTGTTTTTTGGGAGGAGGAGTGAAGAAAATATTGCAATCCTAAAAGTGTTTTTTTATTTATTACAGTGCCAACCATGGAATATATGTAACATATTAGCTTTACTTTGTGGGTTGATACACATACAGTGATATAGTTTTTTTATGTTGTAAAACTTTTTTTTTTAAAAAAAATGTATTTTTATTGTGTAAAACAATATTTATGCATCACTATCTTCTGATAGCCATAACTTTGTTATTTTTTTGTATACAGAGCTGTGGAAGGGCTTTTTTGCTGGACAAATTGATGTTTTTATTGGTACTACTTGATCATTTATATGACTTTTTGATCGCTTTTTATACCACTTTATGTGCTGCGGGATGAACAAAAATCATAATTTTTCATAGTTTTTTTTTACAGTGTTTGTTACACTGGTTAAATAACATATGTATAGGCTAGGTCATTACATACGTGGCGATAACGGATACGCATGCTTTATACTTTTATCTTTTTTGGGGCGATTGGCGTTTGTAAATGAAAAAGGGCGGCGGACATGTTTTTATTTTATCTTGTGTTTTTTTGTTTTTTTTTACTTGTCCTCATATGGGACTTGAATCGGTGATTATTAGATCACTGTTATAATATATAGCAGTACATAGCTGTACTGCTATGTATTGCTAACTGTCAATCACTATGGCCAGTTGAGCTCTCAGGGCACAGCTGGGTTTAGTAATGTCACAAGCAGCCCGGAAGCTTTTGTTAGAGCATCGGCACCCCGCAATTGCTGCCACGATCACGATTGACTGCAGAAGATAAAGATTTAATCGTCTGCGACCGGAGTGAGATTGGCTATGGCCGATAAAGCTTGGAGCTAGATGTTATATACAGCTCGTACCTGTGCGCGCCGCAAGACGCCATGTGCTTAGAAGAACGCGCTGATCAGCACGTTCTTCTAAAGCACAGGGTGAGGTGGCCCAGCCCAATTCACTTTCATTATCCCTGCCGTGCATATGCCAGAAAGAAATGACATGTCACTTCTTTCTGCCGGCATTCAATACGCGTCGGGGAAGACGGCGGTAATCATAGCTCTCTAATGAGAGCTATGATTACTGTAATTACAAGACGTATTTCAGAGCACATTGCATAACAATTACGCCCTGAAATATGTCCTGAAAGACGCCATGTGAACATAGCCTAAGAGAAGTGAGACTATGGAACCCTCTGCCAGAGGAACTTGTCACTAAAAGAGTGAACTGAATAGATTTATGTCTTTATTTTGCCTAACAAACGATGTAACTGTGTAATTGTAAAGTTTTGAATGTAGTAAAGCTAGATTTACAGCACTTTTAAAGCCTAAGGGCTCCTGCACATAACTGTATGAGGTGTAGTATGTGGCAATACTGTGAATATGACTCAATAGTACATCAAGGGTTTTCTGTCGGATTATAAGTTGCGGTATCATAAGTGTAGTTGCCTACACCTCTTCTACAAAGATCTGCACAGTGACATGTGATAATTTGCCTTTAAGGGCTTGTCTGATTTTTCTTGTTTTTTATTTATGTATGTTTAGAAAAAAAAATGGTACAGCCCACATTCCAGTCTACAATAATGGTTCCCATGGCCTAACTGTATGGACTAAACATGGCGTCAATTATGTGACCCACCACATATATGTCATGTAACTCTCGGTATCAAGATAAGATTCACACTGCATTTCAGGAACTTCATTGTTGGTATTCTGCCACCGATGTACATTACAGAAGTCCCTGATAGATGTGAGAAGTCTGTCTCTGTAGAAGCGTATGGAAGATAGTAAACTGTATATATTAATCCCCTTCCAAAGCAGGTGAAGATCCAGTAAGAAGGATGCAATGGATGTGCTACAGGTATTTATTAACTGTACATTGAGATAACACGAAGGAGGTTAAAATATATGCGGTCAAAACAAATTCTCCTCTCAGCTCTATGCAAACATGTCTGAACAAGATGAAGTCATAGCTACAATGAGGCAGGATGTTACCTCACAGAAGAGGAGGAACATGCAGCAAAGAAGTATGGGAGTTACATCATCATCCAACATAACCATACAAACAGTTGCAAACAATAGCCACAGGGTGGCAGCATAACATACCAAACATTGCATTTAATAGACATAACATGAATACACTTGTAATGGATAGGTACCAGTTAGGTAGGACAGCACAGTTGGTATCCAGTTGGATAGCTGAAAAAAAGTATTTTGAAGGATTTCATGACAAATTCATAAGGGAAAAATAGGGCAAATGCAAGTCTGACAGGCAGAGCCATCTTAATAACATTATGGGCCCCCAGGCATAATACTGCAGTGGCCCCTGCCAAAATACTTGACATCACACTAGGCCATGCTTCTAGCCACTCCCAAGCACAATCATATTATCACACCACTTATGTCTGGACACCGCCAGCCTGCAGCCTACAAGACTAATTGGCAGAGCAGGGAGCCTTTGGCTCCCTTCTCTACCATGGTTTTTAACTGTTTGCACAACCTAAAAATACACAAACCGTTAAATAAGCAAAGCCAACCAAGGGATACAGGGTATGTTTTTTGTATTCCTGGGACATAATATACCACCTGGGGACCCCATACTTGTGGGGCCCCCGGGCAACTGCCTAGTATGCCCAATGGAAAAGATGGCCCTGCTGGCAGGGGGTAATCATAGTAGTAAGATGGCAGGCAAAGGGGCCTATATTAGGTCCCCAGCTGCCATGACAACCAGATGGCACCCTGCAATCGTGTCATGGAAAGCCGATCAGGCAGCACAATAGAGCATTGCACTGTTTTGTAAAGGCTGAGATTGTGCAGTTGCATTCACTGTGGCATCTAAGTGGTTAAATCAGTTTTCTCCGATCCTAACTGCTAACAATGGGTGTCAACTGTGTTGTGGATGGGAACAAAGGTTACATATGTGTGATCCTTTGTGTCTCCATTTTAATGTATTAGTTAGTATATACCTCACATATACATAGATATATATATATGTGTATATATAGTAGGCACATACCTATGTAATACAGCATGTAAAAGCTGTCTCTATATCTTTTGTCACTAATATGTTAACAAAATGGCCGCCTGTAGTAGTTTATAGAGATCGTCATGTAATCCAAGATGGCACCTCTTCTGAAGTTACACCCTGTGTCCAAAAAATCCTGAGCTGTGAGGAGGGGTCTGTAGATAAGGACGTGCCAATAGAACCTCACAGCCAGGTACATGTGATGCTTCTTATCTACTAATTTGCAAAAGTATAAAAAAGCTGCCATTTTGTGAATAAAGCAGAAAGCACTTTCATAGCAGCAAGGCATGTTGAGATGTTCTTTCTCGGTGCACCCTTAGTTATTTTTAAGCTAATTTGGACCCCCACAAGGACAGAATAGCCCCTTTGAGGCTACTTCCATTTCAGATGTCGCCTTGTAACGTGGGGCATGGGCTTGGATCTGATTTATTAACCGAAAACTGAACTTGTGCAGCTTCTACTGGCAGACGCGGATGAGAGATAAGGCGCCATTACTCTTCTGAAAATCTGTCCGGGGTAAGTAGAGTTTATACTTTGCTTATCCAGAGCAGATTGTTTGTCTAGTGGCTGCTGTAGTATGTTCATCGGTTAATTGTTAGGTCACGCTGACAGGCAACAAGTCGGCCCATGCTATTGAACCTATGACCTGTCAAATTAACTCCTTGTGGGGTATTTTCTGTTTTATGTGTATTGAATGTTTTGAAACTGATTGAAGGCAGAGCTGGAAAGCAAAGTGTTTAAGTCAGCTGGAACACAAGAGTGGAAAGCCCTAGAGGCGCTCGGTGATTTATGAGAATTTCCCCTGGGAAGATAACGGGGGAGTTCTGAGTCTCTTCGAGGTGGAGTGAGAGACTGGTCAGCTGGCTTGGAAAAAAAAAATATATATATAAGCATCTTGTGATTAAATTGAGAATTCATTTGATGGTGGAATCATGAATTCAAGCTTTTCCTTGGTGTAGAGGAAGGCTGATCACAGTTTGTCTGAAGTTGGTTTCTATAACATTCGATATGAGGTTTGTCTTGTCTATGTCCTGCAAATGTAAACAGATGATTGTAGAAACAAAGAAGTTACACAGTTTTGGTATGTGAGTTTAGGTTGGTGAACAGCGCCATCTGCTGGTTTTAGAGGGAACAAAGAATGTTAGATCTGAGTCTCATTGTGTTGATAAGAAACAGAAAGTGCAGTGATGGGGCAACAAGGCTCAAGATTCAGTGAGGCGAAGGCAGCTGAAAGGCTAGTTTTAGAAAGACAAGGTATAAGTGAAACACGTAGAATGAAGGATTTGATGAAAGTTGCTGAGTTGGCGCCGTCTGGCCTGAAGTGTGGAGAAGATGTATTGTACATAAACTCGGTAGTTTTAAGTATTTTGTTTTACTTCAAGCAGCTGAATCATGGTTTTATACTGCAGTAAGCATTTATGATGAAGGATGGACTGAGGAGGAACAGATAACAAAGAAAGGCATTGTATATGTGTATCATAAGCCTATTGATGTATGCCAAACAATGGTGAATACTGTGCCGACGCCCTGTAATGGCGGAGGGACTTGTCTTGGGGGGGTGGGAGAAAAATCAGGGGGGGTGAAAAAATGCTGAAACAAAAGGGAACCACGCCGCAGAAACAGCCACCTGTGAACAAGCCCTGTTATGTACAAGTATTGAAATTCAATGTATTAAAACATCACTAAATCCTGCAGTCAGTGGTGAAATTCCCCTTTTCCCCCCTTCTTCGGAGGAGAAGTTTCTGGCCATCTGGCTAAAAGAAAGGCATTTATGGCACCCCTGTTTCCTGTATTAGGGACGCAGACTGAAAGCCTATTTTACAGTTGCAAATAAACACATTTTCCCCCCCAGAGAGAGAAAAAAGATTTCCTTTGTTCCCCAGGAGGCAGTCCGTGAGTGCCCCCTTGTGGAACAAAAAATACCATAGCCCTCCTCAGAACTTTCTGTAAACCACCTACTTTTCAAAATTCCAGCCAATAAGAGAACAGCCTGGCTGAGTAAAAAGGCTCCCCCCCCTGTAACGGTTCATAGCTATGGGGTCCTTCTTTCTAAAGTGGCTGTGTCTAATTTCGCCTTCCCCGGGGATTTTGGGAACATCTTGTAATTTGGAAATTTTTTCCATTTTTCCCCTTTAAATTTTAAAAAATGTTTGTGTGGGGTGTCATTATTTTTTATCATATTTTTGTTAGGAAAAAGCATGAAATCATTTTTATATTAAAGGTACATAATTCTTAATCTTGTTGTTGCACGAACCCAATTTTTTTGAAGGATTGTTTTTTTTTCTTTGGTAACTACTAGAGAGCAGTGAGTTGACCTGTGGCTTTTTTACTGTTTTTAGAAATGGGTGAGGACTCAGAACCCTTCCTGGCCCTTTTTTGTTTTTTGATTATTGAAGGGAAGGGGGTGGGCAGCGGATAATTTTGGGGTGTGGACTGTCTTGTGGTCGATTTATGCTTGATTTGCTACCTGAGTGAGAGGTAGCCGGTGGGAAAAAGTCTACCCCATTACAGTGGCCCCCTGTACGTGCTGGTGAGTGCTACGTGAAAAAAGGTGGCAGGCGGTGGGATATTTTTATTTTTATTGCAACATTAGGCTTGGTTTAAGAAATTATTCCCTGTACAAAAGATGGCTGTATCTTTGTGAAGATTACCCCAGTCTTACAAGAATTAACACAGTGTTTTTCTTTTTTTGGGACACCATAAATCAGTTTCCCCCCCCCTGTTTTTCTTTCTATTTTTATTTGGCAAAGGGTGCTTTTGGGAAAATGGCACCCCTTTTACAAGAAGCAAAGTAAAGAATATCTCGTCACCCCTTGTGAGGAGAAAATTATTTTTTACAGCGGCAAAGACAAAGGCCCATGATCCTGGGAAACTCGTGGAGCCGATCTGCAGCAGCCGGCGCGGCGTAAGAGAGCAAACTGAAACGAAGGTCCAATTGACGGAGTTGCCCCTGAAGAATTTCCCCGAGGCCCCCGCAGGGAAGCTTCGGGGAGGCATGGACTCTGCTCTGGGCTGGCTTGGCGCAACTTGGCGCTTTGTGACCCTAGTGTGCGCCTCCAATTTACCCTGCAATTCCAAAGGCAGAGAGAGGGGCTGCGGGGGCTGAGCGTCAAGCAGGGGAGAGAGGGGGCTGAGGTCAAGAAAAGGGAGAGGGCGGGCCCGACGTCAAGCTGAGGAGAGCGGAGGCAGCCGAGCGTAAAGCTGAAAGGGACCTAAAGCTAAGCGGGGCCGCTTGAAAGGGGTGAGGTTTTTGCCAGGGCCTCAGGCCCAGGATACAAACCCGTTGAAACCCCGACGGGAAAAATTTCCTGGAGGAAAAGAAGGGGGATTAGATGTGTTCTACAGGCTTTGAAAAGATTGTAGGCAATACATTCCCCAAAGAGGTGGGGGCACGATATCTGACCCCGGGACTAAGAGGAAAAGCCTTGGGGGTTTTTTCGGCCCTCCTACCAGAGAAAGACGGGGACTATACGCCTCAAAAAAGTTGGTGGAATATACCCACCCGGAGTGTATCGCAAAAAAAAATTTCGGGCCTACAAAAAAGGGTCCCATGACGCTACCCCGATGTTAGAGCAGTTTAAAGTGCCCCCCCGAAAGAGTGGGTGGGGGCCTCTTTTCCAGCTTTGATGACCCTGTTAAATCTGAGGGATAAGGGGAGCTTCTTCATCTTTTTCCTGCCGTTTTCGTATTTTGTCTGTGACGGGAAAGCCCAAAAACATCCAAAGATGCAGCTGCCCTGGCAACTCCTATGTTGCCAAGGATGCCAGAAAACCCGGAGCCACCTGAGTCCACCGGAGGAGGGGTTTAACCCTGGGGGACCCCCTGCCCCTCCCCATCGACCCTGGGACACCCCCCCTAGTACTCCGCCGGGCCCCCCAAGGGCTCACACGCCCATTGATGGACTTGGCAGGTTTTTTATCTGAACCCAAAGGGGGGCATGTTAGTGCCACTTTCCAACAACGGAGGGTCCCCCGATGCCCACGCCCCCCCTGTAGCAGGCCCCTCCATCTATTTTAACTGGGACTGGGAAAGGAGAAGGCATAACCTTAAACCCTGTCCCCGTGGGCAGAAGAGTCGCCAGGGGCTTCAAGGACATGGAGCGAGGTGACGTTGTGCGTCCAGGAGGTGGGCTAGAATATTTTTCCGGGAAGGCCATGACCCTGCTGTTTTGGGCGGGGTCCGTTTTCCTATACCCAGGGGTTTGTGTGTATCGGACTGGGGAGCGGGCCGGGAATGAGAGAAGGGGGTGTTTCTGCCACTACCCCTTTTCCATATTACTTGGTCCCGATTTTGGGGGAAATGTAAGTAACTACTTTCCCGGGCCCCCCCTCTAAAAAAAACCCCCCAAAACCCCGACTTATATTCCCCACAGGACTGTACCATACTTCTGAAAGGCCCAGATGGGAAAGGAAAAGTAAAAAAGCGGAGTGCTTCTGAATGAGCTACTATATGCGTAATGTGCAAAGGATGTCCTCATACCCCTTCTGTGACCATAGTCAAGATGCCTGCGACCCAGTTTGTGTTCGGCTGACCACCCAAGGTGAAATGCTCTGCAGAGATCACATTCGGTGGAAGGTCTGCACCCCCCTCTGCCCCCCCTGCTGAGGAGAGGTCAACGCTGGGGCCGCCGAGAGCCAGCTGCTTTCGCCCCCCCCCTCTGAAAGTGAGTGCACCTGATCCCCCCTCCTCCTTAAGGACCCCCAGCCCTGGGAGAAACTGATTGTATTGTTTTGATGTATCAAAAGCCCACAGATACTCTCGAATTTTTTATGGACATTGTTAACCTACTCAGCCTGTAATGCTGGGTGCCCCTTATCTACTTGCCAGCATGACTTGGAAGCTGTGGGCAATAAAAAGATTTACCCCGCCTGGGGGGTATCTAGATCCAGGGGCACTAGTGATGTATCCAAACCCCGGGGTGTATCTCAAATGTTGGGAAATCATAAGATCTAAGCCTGGGGGGTTCCCCGATGGTTTGTGGGAGAGGCCATCCTGGTTGGTTTCATAGTACCCCACTCGTGGAGGGGCCTGGGAACCAATGCTGCATGTCAAACTGTTTGCACAGTTTTAAGTGTGTCCAGGCCCGGGAAAGTATGCTCCTACCTGCCCGTAGGTGTATCCACCCATGGAGTGTAAAGGCGGCTCGCTCCAAGCTGTTGAGCCAAGGCAAACTGCGGGAAAAATCTTCCCAAGGTTATTCCCCGGGGGGCTGAGGTGGGTAAGACTTTGACCCCGGTCAAAGGTGAGTTTTCCCCACATGTAGGTGTGATGTGTGCCGCCCAGGGGACCTCCAACCCCGATGTTGATGGTTCTATACGAAAGGGGGTGGAGTGTGGTAAGGGCCCCGAGGGGCTCCTCCCGGGGAGTCGGGGGGGGTCAGGGGGTGGCAGGTGACCAAACCCCCCCGCTCGTCAAAAGGGGGGGGTGTTATGTACAAGTATTGAAAATTTAATTATTATAAATCATCAATAAATCCCGCAGTTCAGATGGTGAAAAACTCCTTTCCCCCCTTTTTCGGAGGAGAAAGTTTCTGGCCATTCAAAAGAAAAACATTTATGGCAGCCCCTTTTTTGTACTAGGGAAGAAATTGATAAGCCCAGTTTTACAGTTGCAAATAAAACCATCTTTCCCGCCAGGAGAGAAAAAAAAATTCCTTTTTTCTGCCAGAGAGGCATCCGTGAGTGCCCCCCTTGTGGAACTAAAATCCCTGCCCTCCTCAGAACATTCTGAAACCCACCTACTTTTCATAATTCCCCCAATAAGTTTAACAGCCTGGTGAGTATAATGCTGCCCCCCCTTAGACGGTGTCATAGTATGGGGTCCCTTTTTTCTAAAGTGAGCTGTGTTTAATTTCGCCCTTTTTCCCCCGGGTTGGAAACATTTGTAAGTGTGAATTTTTTTCCATTTTTCTCCCTTTTTTTAAAAACTGTATTTTGTGTGTTGTCATTTTTGTTTTTATCAAATTTTTTTCTATTAAACACTGAAATTATTTTTTTTTTTTTTTACATTCAAAAAGAAATTTATTGTGCAACAAAAATGGTGGTACAAAAAAAATAGAGCACAAAGGTTATATCAAAAGATGCATAAGATAAAAAACCTAGAGCTTATGAACAGGTCTGCATTTTAAAAGGGGTAATCAATTTTAATTGCAGGAATTCTATAGTGATTTTTATAGATAAATCACGGTCTATCAAAAATTTTCAGAAGAAAATTTTTAGAGAAATAGTCATGGAGGCATCGAAAAAAGAGTAATGCAATAAGCAACACTCCCGGGCAAACCCCAATCAAGTATCAAATAAAGAGCGTGACATATTTTTGACCCAGCCCGGGGCGTATCCCAAAGAGGTTTTGTCGTATTGAAGCGGGGGGGAAACCCCCTAATAAAAAGGCTTTGAAAATAAATAATCCCCAATCGTACCACAGCAAACAAAAACAAAACAATACTCAACCAAAGGGGGGTGAGGGGGAGGGGAAGCCAGCCAGTGTCGGAGCCACCCCCTTCACCCCTGCGCCTATCGGTCAAGGACAACATATTTAGAGGTTATTGGACAGAACTATTGATCCCATTTTGAAAGACAAGCCAGTCCCCCCCAGATCTTTAAAAAATCACAAAGTCGTTGGTGAGTAAAGATTTAAACAAACGGGGGTTGTACCAGGGGATGAACAAAAGTTAAGCCCTTAATTTTAAAAGAACGTGTTCCCCGAAAGGGGGAAGGACCTTTTGAGAAATCCCCCGGACCCCTCTCCCAGCCCCGTGGAAAAAGGAATCTCGGGGTTAACCTTACCCCAAAAAGGATGGGGAAGGAACAAGGTTAACGGGGATTTAAATTTGGGGGGGGGCCTCTTTTTAGGGGGGAAAGGGTGTACAAGAGCGGTTTTGGGGGTTAAGGGGAAACTTGGGAATTGTTGGGAAGGGGGTTCCAATAAAAGATTGAGGGAAACCCCCCGGGCTCCCCCCATTTCCCTTGGAAATCCCCCCCTTTTTTTTCCCATTTGGCCCAATACCCCAAGGGATTTTTCGGGGGGTTACACGTGGGTTTAAAGGGGGGGAAAGGGGTTGGGCCCCGTTGGGGGGTTTAAGACAAAATTGGTTGGGGAAAAAATTACGTCTTTAAAAAGGAGGTATTTGGGGGGGGGCTTTTTTTGGGGGGGGGGGTGAAAGGGGGATTTGGTTTTTTAAAAAGTTGGGGGAAGGGAAGGGGGGAAAGGGGCAACGGGGGGTTATTTTAAAAATTATTTAAAAGGAAACCGGCCTTTCCCACTGTTGCTGGGAGGTTTTAAAGGAAAATTTGGGAAGGAGAGCCCCCCCTTGCCCGGGGGGGCCGTCAGATCGCTTGGTACCCAGGTGCTTCTTGCCATAGGGGTGACGTAGGATTAAGACTGAGGAAAAGGCTTTGGGAGCAAATCAGAAAGTTTTTTTTGGAAAAGGGGGGGAAAAAAGGTTTACTTTTATTTAACGGAAATAAGAGAATCCTTTTGTTCCCCCCTGAAAGGTACCGAATTGTTAAATAAAAGGGAGAAGTTGAGATTTTGTTCTTTTTTAAAATCCGTGGGTGTGGTCCTAAATTTCTAAAGAAAAGTGGCCAGGAGAAAGAGTAATCGGCTTCCCGAGGGTACCCTTTGGGGGCAAGTTGAGGGTTCAGAGTACACTTTGGCCTGTTTATTTTGGTTTCTAAATTGCCCAAAAAAATTGAGAACCTGGAGAATCGAGGCAAGGAGAGTAGGGGTCTGTCTACAGGAGGGGCCCCTCAGCGAAAGTGACTTTTACTTGTAAAATTTTTCCCCCGCAATCCCCTTTTTCGATACATTGGGCGGTTCCTGGGGGAAGCCGCTCCATCGCCAGCAATAGAAAAGGGGAGAGGGGGGACCCCTGCCTGGTTACATTGGGATAAAGCGGGGAGGAAAGAGAGCCGTTTAACCGAAACTGCGCCCCGGGGGTTGTACAATGCCCAAATCTTTTGAAATTTAAAAAACCGGGGCCAAGCCCAAAGGTGCGAAAATGCCTCAAAAAGGAAGGCCCCCAGTCCACCCGCAAAACCCTTTCCCGGGCATCAAATAAAGAGTAACAAGCAGGGGATCTTGCCCGGGGTGCACAGGTTATCAGGGAAAGGGGGTCTTCCCGGGGTATTGTCCCCGCCTTCTTTGCGGGTAAAAAAACCCCCCCCTTTGTCTAAGTAAAAAGGATTTCCTAAAAAAGGTGCTTAAAACCCGGGTGTCGGGGATTAATTTTGCAAAGATTTGGTCCGTTTTAATGGAGCGGGGTTTGGGCCCCTATAGCTCGAAACAGTGCCCGGCCCCTTTCCCCCTTCCCTTAAAGGGATGCCCGTGATAGAGCCTTAGAAAATTCGGGAAATCAAAAGGGCAAATTGCCCGACACCCATTTTTAAAAAAAAGGCCCCAAGGGAGGGGTGGGGTGAGTTCCTCTTTTTTAGAAATTTTTGTAAAATTTTTAGCGGGAAGAAATTTTGGCCCTGGACTTTTCCCCGCGGGGGAGGGACGCTATAGCTGCGGGTTAGTTAAGCTTTTTGAAAAGGGGGCTCTTCCAGAGGGGTTGGGGGATGCCCGGCCTTGAAAGGGATGGAAGGGCCGTTTTTGGCAAATATCCTCGCAAAGGGGGTTTAAAGATGCTCCCCCGGTTACCGTTCGTAGGGGGCTTAGGCAATTGAAAGGGTTTGGGAAAGTGGGTAACTCCTGGAAGACAGCCAATATGTTTCAGTCAGTTTGGTTTTCCAATGGCCTCCAGGAGCCTTAATGGGGGGGAATTACGGGGGAAGGGCCCCTCCTCCCCCGGGAAATGCCCGCGCCAGATATTTTGCCGGGGGCTTGTTGCCCCAAATTTAAATAGAAACCAGAAACCCCAAACTTGACGGAAACCCCCTTTTTGTTTCTTCCCCTTAATGAGAAAAAACCTAAACGCCGCAGCTGTTTTCAAGAGTTTGAGGCCCAGAATCGGGAACCCCGGGATTTTTGGGATACTCGCAGCTGGGGGCTCCCCCATCAGGGGATTGGGGGTTTGGGCACCCCGCTTCCGTTTCACCCGGGGCTCCGTGGTTTTATTGGGGTGCCTCGTAGAACACACTTCCGCCCCCCATTAAAAATGGGGAGTGTAGAAATCTTCACTAGGATTAGGGGGGAAAACCCCGGGAACCCCCCGTCTGGAGATCTGTCGGGGAACAAGGAAATCCTGCATTAAGACTCATTCATTTTCCCCGGGGCAAACGGGGGGGCGCCGGAAAATGGGGGAGTTTCTGGGAAAAGTGAAATCGGACGTGATCAGAGGGGGGTTTCATGATATCAAATTTTTGCTTTCCCCCGCAAAGGGAAAGGGGAAAGGGGGGGTTGTAAAAAAGTTAAAGTCAGGGGGGGGGGGGGGGGCTGTATGACTGGTGGGGAAATTAAAAAAAAGAAAGGTAACCTTTTCTTTTCTGGGTGCATAAATTCTCCAAAACATTGCAGCTGCACCCCAATGGAAAAAAATTTTCCTAAATCTGTTAAATTCCCGGGGGAGGGGGACAGATGGGGGGGAACCCGTTGAGGTGTCAAGACTAGGCGGGAAAACAAGGTTAAAGGGTCACCGCATAGAATTAATTGCCCCGGGGCCCAAAGCAGGTTAAATCTTTAAAGTTTTAGCTAAGAAAAGAGATCGGATTCGGTTAGGAGAATATATGGTGGCTTTTTGTGTACATTTTCCCTTTTGGGCTGAAATTTTAAAAAAAAGGGGGCTCTAGGGGTCAGTGCCCAGTGTTAAAACATAAAGGGGCTGTGAGGGGAAAAGGGTTTTTGTGGCAAATAGCCACCCTTTTGTTTTTTTTGAAATTATTTACTAGGGGTACCAGGCGGGGGTAATATTTATTCCAAAGAACTCGGGCTTTGATTTTGAGAAGGTGGGGTCCTCTTGGAGACATATATTTGGGGATTTTTGATTTATGTAAGTGATATAGTATCTGTGACCTTTTTTCAGGGGGCTTTAAAAAACCCTTAACTTTAAGGGACGTAACTTTAATGTGGGCATGGTAAAACTATGTAAAAAAACCTACCCCAGGCTCCTTTTTTTGCAGCATGGTCCCAAAGTACCAGCCCGGGGAAAATGACGGCCCCTAGGGGTGGGAAAAAAGAAACACAAAGGGGGAACAAAAAAGCAAAAAAACAAAAAGGCCTACTAAAGCATGGGCCCCCAAAGAAAACTTAGCAGGCTTTTGCAAAAAAAGGCCAAGGGTTAAACCAGGAAATTTAAGCGCCAATGGGGGGTAAACAGGGAAACAATAGGAAGAGTAGGGAAAAACATAATCAATATGTTAAACAACAGTTGAGCCCCAAACCGGCGGGGAAATTTTGGGATATGGCCCATCAGACTTCGTGAAAAAAAAAACTTTACGAGAAGGCAAGGGGCAGCCCCCAAGGGAACATCTAAAGGGTTTTTACGGTCTGAGTTGGTTAAGGGGAAACCGACATTTTAACGGGAAAGTAAAACTAAAGACCCCCAGAAGGACTTCAGAAGGAAAAGAGGAAAAAGGGACCAGAGAAGGGACAAAAAAGAAGGGGGGGGGGAGGGAGGAGTAGGGAAGGAGGTGAGGGGGGGGAGAAAGGGAAACAAAAGGTAAGCCATAGAGAATGGGGGCTATCCAAGGGGTAGGGGGGTCGCCGATGAAATTAAAATGCGAGGCGCGGGCATTCAGCCCGGGAAAAATTCCCAAAGGAGGGGGCAGGATGTTGAAATATATCTTCAGGCGTGCGGCCATCTCCTGCTGCTCGTTTTGGGGCTTAGGGGAATGTTTAAACGGGCGGGCCCGGGGACTTTTGCTTTTGGGGGGCCCGGGGGGAAAAGATACTGTCGAGGGTTTATAGC
The DNA here is from genome assembly GCA_025379985.1 of Phyllomedusa bahiana. Taxonomy (NCBI): domain Eukaryota; kingdom Metazoa; phylum Chordata; class Amphibia; order Anura; family Hylidae; genus Phyllomedusa; species Phyllomedusa bahiana. The sequence goes on from JAODAL010009117.1 coordinate 49,500, forward strand.
GGCCTCCCAAACAGGGCAAATCAAGGAGAAGGGCCAGGGCGGTGGTGAAAATGGGAAGGTCTTCTGGGGGGAAAGAAGTTTTTCAACAAGAGCCCCCCCTTTCTTGCTTTTAAGGGCAAATGGGGAAACCCCCCAAAGATTTCTGGATTCGGGGGTCCCGGAGTATAGCAAGGGAAAGGGGGTTGAGGGGTGGACGCCCTGCGCAACGTCCCGGGGCTGATAGTCCGGATAAAAGTTAATCTTTATGTTGTCATGGGATAATCGTTTTCATAAGGGGGGAGCCTTTCTAGGAGTTCCTCTTTGAGATTATATTGGGGTGGATCCTTTCCCTACAACAAAATTTTTTTTCCCCCCTCGGTTCGGGGCCTGACTTTGTGGGCGGAGGGGTCTATGGGGGCGATCAAAAATTAATTAAAATGCCTCGGGCCTTTCCCAATATTCGAAATTTAAAAATTTTGGTTTTTGTAGGAATAATTTTAGAGTTACGGCTTCCTCAGGGAAGCCCCCCAGCCCAACATTTTTCCGCCTGTTCGGTTTTTCTTGGTCGTTTTAGCTGGGTTGCCCAGTTGGTTTATGACGTTCAACTTGAGAAAAAATAAGGAGCCCGTAAGGGTTTTTGATTGCGAGATTTTTCAGGGGTCCTGTAGTTTTTCTCTAATGTTTGGCATTTTCCGTAACACCCGTGACTGCTGATTGGGGCGGTTTTTAGATTTCCCCTCCCAAAGGCTTGCGCCCAAACCTGACCCAGCTACCCGTTAAAAAGATTTCGATTTGGGAAAGGGGCGGGCAAAAAGGCCCGTTTTCCTGGGTGAGCCGCAAGGGGTTGGAGAAACATTCCCCCCCCCCCCGGGGGGGGGCCCCCCCCCCCCCCAAATTGGCCCGGGTTGGGGTTTTGGGGGGAAAAATTGGGGGAAAAGGGGGAGGGGGTACCGACTGCAGAAAAAAGGCTGGAAACGGAAAAAGCGGCAGGGGTGGCCCCCCATGGGTTTGGTTTTCCCCGGGGTATGATTTCCCAAATTGTCGCTTTTAGAGGGCAGAGCCCGGGTTTTTTATAGGGCCCTTGGCGATATGGTTTTTGGGGGTAGGGCTTTGGGGGACAAAAGGGTCTAATTCTTCCCTTAACTGGGGTTTTAAAAAAGGCCAACTAAATTTTGGGGAAGGAGGGTTTTTGAAGCGGTATGGGTTTGGGCAGGCCCGTATTTGCCGGGGGCTGAGAGAAACTGGAAAATCGAGGACCTTTTTTGGGTGGTGGGGGTGGGATGGGCTGGGTGTCGAAACCCCCGAGGCTGAACTAAGTGCCCCCCGTAAGGGGGAGGGTTTTGCATGGCCATTTCCTCCGCAAACCCCCGTTTTAGTAAAGGCAATGGGGGCCCCCTCGTTCCCCACCCCATGAGGGAAGGGGGCCTGAGGCTGGGCTTTCAAAGCCCAAAGGGGAAAGGGGCCACCCTTCACCGATCTTTTGATGCGGGGTTTCCGGGGATTTAACATTTCAAAATAGGGGTAAAATTAGTCCCCAGGGGGGGAATCTGTAGGGGGCTCTCTGCTGCCCAGTTTTTACTGAGCTGTCCCTCATGAGGGGCCTTTGGGCTCTGCCCCTGGCCCCGGGCCGCCCCCTCGACAAATTTTACCAGCCTGATAGAAGGAGGGTGTATGTCCCATAGATGTTGCCCGGCGGCAGGGCGCTGTGACTGCACTTTGGGTTCCCGGGATCTCACTGAAGATAAGTTGCTCCGGGGGGCTGGGAGCGGCTATAATGGCGGGCTCCGTCAATTTCCTTTCCTAAAAAAGGCGGGGTGAAATCTGCCCGGGGATTGGAGGGCGGGGGCCTGTTTCGCGCGGGAACCCGGGGTTCCCAGCTCTCTTCAAAGGGCTCCCCCCAGACCAGAATTTCCCGTTAGGGCCCTCCCGGGTCAAACCCCGGGCCCTGAGCAGGGGGGTTGTATGCAGGGGGTTTCCCCATAAACCCGGGTAGGTGGTTTAAAGGGGCCCTCAGGGCTGAGCTCGCTGCTTTTTCCCATCCCCCAGTCGGCGTCTCTCGCCCCGGAGCTCTGCGTGCGCCGGAGGTTTTTCTTGGGGTGGGGGGGGCAGGGGGCCGCCCCGGGCCCCTTTTTCCCATGGCCGCAGTAAACAAACCAGTGCCCCTCCCGAGAAACCGAATGAGCGCCGTTTCCCCGGGGCAGGGGGGTGTCGGGGAAGGTGGCGCCGGGGCGCGAGGTAAGCCAGAGGGGAGGCCCCCCACCTCTAAGTCCCCGCAGAGGTGGGGAAGGAGTTTGGGTATTTGGGGGTGTCCCCCCGGGAGGGGGTTTTTTGGGAAACTTGGGGTGCTGTTTTTCTGGGGTCGGGAATCATTTTGGGGGCCCTCCCCGTCGCTGTTTATGGTTCCTTCCCGGGGGGCCCCTATCCCGGGGCGGCCGTCTCTTCCCCATGCTAGGCCAAAGCCCCCCCCGAAAAACTTTTTTTTTATTAAAGGTAAGTAATTTGTTAACCTTTTTTTGTTGCACGAACCCCAATTTTTTTGAAGGATTGTTTTTTTTTCTTTTGGGAAACTATGAGGGGCAGGAGTTGACCCCGTGAGAATTTTTTTTCGGTTGTTTTTAAAAATCGGGGAGGACACAAAATACCCCGGCTGAGCCCTGTTTGGTTTTTTTTTTATTTTGAAGGGAAGGGGGGGGGGGCAGCGGATAATTTTTTTGGGGGGCTGGACTGTTTGGGGGGTACGATTTATGCTTTATTTTGCTCCTGATGAGGGGGTGAGCTCCGAGTGGATATAAGTTCCCAAACCCCCCTTAAAAAGTGGGCCCCCCTGTCATGCTGGGGAGCGCGTACGTGACAGTCACCCTGCCCCCCGTTTAAACCCCCACCTTCTGCTCCAGCCCTGCCCGTAAAACCCCGGCTCCTGGGAAACCCTTTTGTTTCCCTTTCCCGGGCCCCCTTTCCCGTCACTTCCTTTCTTCCCCCCCCGCCTACGCTCCCCTTGGATGTTCAAAATCCCTCTTCCTTCTGGGGGTTTAAAGCCTGCCCTTTTCCCGGGGGGCCCTACTTCCACTTCCGGGACCCAAAAATGGGGGCCCCATAGCACTGTATTTTTCCAAAATTTTGGGATTTAAAAACTGGGGATTTATGGGACCGACCCGCCAGTCCTACAGTGGGGGAACCTTATGGTCTGGGAGCAAAGGGTATGTGGGAGGAGGTTCCAACGCACAAGGGTTTACAAGGCAGGGGGAAAAAACGAGAAAGAGCTCATACGGGGGCAACAGGGAAAAAAATTGCTTGCTGCTGCGGGGGAAAAGGGGGGGGGCAACCAAACTGGCCCAATGCACAGCACACCCCGGGAATCACTGGAGGGGTAGTAAGGGTGAACAGGGGAGAGGGCTCAGGAATTGGGCCCCATTATTTTCACAGGGGGTAAATGTAAGGGGGAGGGGGGAGGCGAAAGGGCCCGAACAATTTTTTTTTACATTCCCAAAAAGTCAAACGTCTGTCCTTAAAAGGGGGGAATTCCCGGGACCCTTGGGGAAAAAAAACCTATCCCTATTACGGAAGAAAAATCCAAGTCTTCCAAAAAATTAAAACAGCCACGTGGAAAGATTTTTAGTCCTTTTTGGAAGTTTTAAAACGGGGATTTCCCTACTGGGCATTAAATTTTGGGGCCCAAAACCATCTTCAAGCCGCCAGTGATGTTTTGGGGCACTGCTGGGTCAGGAGTGGAATTTTTATGAAAAAGCTGAAACAGGGGTAAAGACAGGCTTTTAGCCAAGGGAAATTTACAAATGAATGACTTCCTCAGGATAAAGGGGGAAACAGTGGAGAAATATCATGCACGGTTTAAAATCAGATGTTTTTCCATTTAGGATTTTTTCCCTTTTTGAAGCCACATTTCTCCCATACTGACTAGTGCCTTTGTTTGGATTGCCCGCGGAACCCAACAAGAAGCAGCTGAAGAAAGGTTTTGGCCCGAGTACAAGACTCTACCAGGAAAACGGGGGCTCCTATGGCAAAAAGGCCCTTGGAAAAAATCTGTCTGCAGGACCTGTGAAAAACAGGTCTGCTCCTGTGATGGTGGTCGAAGAAGGTGAAGACCCTGGAGCCTATCAGCCAAGGCCGTCTCCTATTTGCTTTAACTGCCGTAGACCAGGACATTTTAGAAGGAATTGCAGGGCCCCCCACCGGTCAAGGGGGGTGGAAACAGTCAAAGGGAGGGTAGGGACGGCCAGCCCGAATACAGAGACCCTGCTCCTGATGCCTGTCATATTCCCGAGCCCAGCATCCATTGGACAGGGGCAAGCCGGTATCCACCCCCATTTTCATCAACACTAATAGGGGACGTTCTGCAGTCAAGGGTCCACCTCCACATGGTCCAGTACAAACACTTACGCTTGATGTGGAAGGGTACCCAACTTCATTCCTAGTGGATACCGGTGCAGCCAGAAGTGTAATCAACCGTTGTGATGTAAACCCTAACTATCTGTCCAGAATAGAAGACTTCTGTGTGGGGGTGGATGGCGTACCAAGGACAAATCGACTCACAGTCCCACTTGTGGTCGGTCACTACCCTTCCTCAAGTCTGCTGTCAGAATTCGTTGTTTCTGATACTTGTCCAGTAAATCTCCTGGGAACTGACATCCTATCAAATCCATGCCAAGATACATTTCCACAAGAATGGTCGCATCTCTCTACTATCGGACCTAACGGATGAGAGAACATGGCTACTACTCTCTTCACCTCACCATTTGGAATTTGGAACCTCTTCTAGGCCAGGAGATACCACAAGCAGTTTTGGACCATATTCCCGTTCACTTTGGCCCAGGACTGAAGATTTTGGAAGACTGGTGTTCCTCCAGTAAAGTGATCTGAACCCTGGGGCACGGCCGAGGAAACCAAAAATACCCCTTTCTATTGCCCAATTGAGGAAAATCCCCAAAAAAATAAAGGTGCTTCTTCAAAAATGGAGCATGTACAATGTACTTCCGATGCAACATGCCTTTCCTGTGAAGAGAAGGGGGGCAAAGGCCAGCCACCCGTTTCGTTGGTAAAGCCCTTACGGGGAATGAGGCCCACCATTTTGGGCCCCCCTTGCAAATCCTTACACTCTGTGTCCAATGTGTCCCCAGATCAAGATATTTCACAGATTGATTTGGCAATGCCTATTTCAGGTGCCTTTTGACCCTTCGTGTAATTTCCTTTGCCTTCCCCATGAGTCAACCGTATAAATGGGGGTTTACCAAAAGGGGCACAGAATAGCCCTAGTCAATTTTCCAAGGTTGTCTTCAGTATACAAGAATGGAAAGACTTGCACCCGGTGGGGGGACTGCCCTTCATTAGTGGATGCTTCTGGTACGTGCGACAACCTTGCGATGGCAGAAGAACCCTTAAATCACTTCTATGTTTTGGCGAGAAGGGTTGTAAAGTTTCTCTTAAAGCCCAAAAAGGTCCCGAGAGCGAGTGGTATTTTGGGACATTCCCTCTCTCATCAAGCAAAGAACCTCACAATGAGGGGGAAAAAAAGGGGGCAATAAAGGGATTAAAAGTACCTAAAGGTGTCAAGCAGCCCCAAAATTTCCCTTGGTCTAATCTCCTATTATCGCTTTTGGTTTCCCAGGGCACCCACTCTCACGCAGCCTTTGTTTGTAAGCAGTGAAGACTCCCCCCCCTTCCCCTTGTTGAAGATGCTTGGGCCCTTCCCAGAAGCTGAAAAACAGCTATTCCCAGTCCCCCTGACTAGGCATCCGGACTACCAGAAGCCCTTTAAGTCTTTGTACGGAGAGGGAAGGGAATGCCCTGGGAGTTTTAGCACGGCCCTGGAGGGAAAAACGACAATTTTGGATACTACTTGCAAGGCGGCCCCTGTGGTGGGGGGTGGCCCTTCCTTTTTACGTGCTGTTTTTGCAGCCAGTGTGCTGGAAAAAAGAAACGGATATTGTGCTTGGCACTCTCTCGTCCTGTTGGCCCTCTGACTCTTTTCTTTTTTGAATAGACACATTAATACATGTGGCAGCACAAATTGAGACTCAATGTTTTCCCCCTCATACCGGACAATGTAAGCCACGAGATGAAAATTTACTCAATCCAGTATTTTCCTTCCACTCTCAGGAGAGATAGTGGAATGGGGAGGGGGGGGGAGGACGAAGATGAGGATACTACACTATGACTGCTTTAAAGTGATGCAAAGGAGACTCCCATTCCCGTCTGTCTCAGAAGAACCACTCACAAATCCAGAGTATGTCCTTTTGTGGATGGATCCAGATTTGAGATGAAAAAAGGCCCATTATCACACAGGATATGCAGTTAAAACGATGGAGCTGTGTTGGAGGCAAAAAAGTTACCTTCGTAAAAGTCGGCAAAGAAGCAGAATTAAAAGCTTTGCCCACGCCTGCAGAGGGCCAAAAGGAAGACAGCCAACATCTACACAGATCCAGATATCCCTATGGAGTGGCGCATGTTTTTTGGCCCCCTTTTGGGAATCACGAGGATCCTGACAGCAGCAGGGACCCCCGTCAAAAAGAAAGCCATCAGAAAAATATGGATGCGCTGTGTGCCAGGGGAAGGTTGCTGTTTAAAAGTGTGGGCACACGGAAAATCGACACTGAAGGGGGCAAAGGGAAACTACAGGTCAAAAAAAAAGCGGCAAAGGAAAGCAGCCTTAAAGGATGTTGTGCACCCCTATGGTCCACAAGCGCCAGAAAACTACAGATCTCCATCAAGCGTCTGCTATGCAAATTAAAAAACAAGCAGAGGATGCAAAAAAAAGGAGCTTGGAAGAAAAAAAGAGCTAAGGAAGGAGAAGATAGGATTTACAGAGCTGGCAGACCCCCTGTCTGCCCAGGGCTCTATATCCGCAATTTACAGTGGGGAATGGGGAGGCATTGTCTAAGACGTTGATGAAGGATTGATTGAAAAGTATACCTGCCCCCGGGAAATCCTACACCCGGACCCCTTCCCCGAGCCTGTGTCCCCTTTTGCGAGTGAAACCTGGGAAGCGTAAAGGCCCCACCCAACTTTGAAAAAACTCCCCACCCTTTTCCCAAAAGGACCCAAATTGACCACATACAGATGCCCAAGTCGGGAAAGATACGAATATGCCTGTCTTTGTGGACTGTTCTCAGGATGGCCGAAGCTTTGCTTTGGGGGAGATTAGTTTGCACCCGTACCATCCGGAAAGCAGGGGGAAAAGGGGAAAAAGAATGAACAGAACCCTGAAGCCCAAAAATGTTCAAAGCGCAAGAGAAGTTTGCATCCCCCTGCAGAACCTCCCCTAGCCTTTTTTAGCGTCAGGTACCCCCCCCGGGGAAAGTTAGCCTCTCGCCCTATGGAAATCCTGCAGGTAGTGCCCCCAGGTTAGGTGTTTTTCCCCTCAGCAGTTGCATTTTCCCAAAATGTGCTATGGCCTTTATGTTACTGCATTGGCTAAAGAGTTGTTCTTATACATTCCAGGTTTTCTCTTCCATTCCAGACCAGACGTTGCTCCCCTAAGCTACAGCCTGGGGGACTGGGTCTACGTAAAGAGTTTGGCGTAAGACTTTGGAGCCGAGATTTAAAGGGATACCAAGTCCTGCGACCACGACCACATCTGTAAAAGTGGCAGGAAACCCCCAAACTGGATCCACGCTTCCCTGCAAGACCCTCACCCCCCGAGATGAAGCAGATTTTGTTTATAATGAAAGTAGCTTGTTGTTTTTAACTTTGGTAATGGCCTCTGATGGGTTTTTCCCAAGGAGAGAGGGATGGTTACCCTTTGGTTTAATTATCCAGTGCTCACGTGGTTACATATTCTTTTGACTTTTTTTGATGTAGTTGTTTCCCGGGTTCCCCTCCAGTGCAACATCTCAATGAGCAACTTTGCTGACGGTGTAATTTTCTTGTGTGTGACGGATGAGTATTGGGGACCCTCTTGCTATTTCTGGGTGCTGTGGGTTGGAACACAGGGAAAGATGGGGGTTAGACCCAGGCTGCCCTTAAAAGGAAAGATAAAAGGGGAACCCCTATTGCTAAAATAAGGTTGCAAAGACTGGAACCTGTCGAGAACGGGGGTACCAGGGGAAAACATGCCAATAAAGCTAACTATTTAAAAACCCCCGGAGACTGATGGCGGATATATGTCCTGGGAGCCTATTACGGGGAGGGGGAGGGGTTTAAAGAAAAAAATTTAGTTGAAGGGCATAATACGACCCCCATAAATGGTTGGGGCCAGCACCACACCGTAAACCCCTTATGCCCCATGTGCAGACTTTTTAGGGCTGACAGCCCGGCTGATCACCTTGTGATATATAAAGGGGGGAGATGGGTTTTAGATAAAACTTGTGGCTAGATTTTGGGGAAAAAAATACAGCTGCCAAAATAACAAACAAACTGTATGTCTGTTCAGCTGCAGGCCTATTAGGCACTGTCCCCTAGATATTCCGGAGGCAGATAAGAATTTTTCTTGTTTTACACTAACACCACCCGTCATGCTGCGTGAGGACTGGAAAGGAGAGTACCCCAAAATTCAAAAAAACAACAAAGCCAACAGTTGGGGGCCGTCTACCCAGGCAATTTCACTGCTATACCAGTAGAATGGGAAATGGCAGTTCCTGGGCAAATTACCCAAGAAAGGATTTGTTCAATAGTAACATCAGGGCAGTCTTCTAAAAATAGGGCCAATTCCCCCGGGGACATTTTTGGATTTGTGGAGGCTTAAGTTAGGATCAGGTAGAGGGCAACGGACCGGACAAAGTGCTTTATAAATTCCATCCCCTTCCAATATTGGTGGGGGGCAGAAGATAGTGCACAATAGGCCCGGGGAGAAAAGAAAAATCCTCAAGGGCATTTTTGCCCCCCGTGTTTTTTATGCTATAGGAGTCCCCGGGGGGTCCCCCGGGAAATTTTTAAAGGGAAGGGCCAAGGGCCGCTGGATTTGAATCTCTGCTACCGATAATCACTGTCAAAAAAGAATGTAGATTGGATAAATTCTATATTACAAACCCGCGAGTTTGTGAATTCACCAGAGGCGCCCTGCAGGGCTTGGAGATCAGGGGGCCCAACCCCTGCTGTAGCGGCAGAACGATGGGCCCTGGACATGGTGTTGGCTGAGAAAGGAGGAGTGTGCAAAAAGACAGAGAACTGCTGTATTTTATCCCAGATAATACAGGGCCGAATGGGAAGGTCACTTGGCCTTAGAAAGCTGATGATCTTCAGAAGAATTAAAGGTAAATCAGGGATGATCCCCTGGGAACAGTGGTTTCTTATGTTTAAGGGTTGGAGGGAATGCTTGCCCGAAGGTATTGCTATATTGTTGTGTTGCTAAATTTTTGCCTAATTGTTGTTTTGTTCTCCCTTGTTTTAGGAAAAATATTTGTGAAAGCTGTGGCCAGATACCCCTTATGATTTAAAGTTGTCCACGGCCTGGCCTTTGTGAAGACAGCGACATACCACCCCTTCAGCTGTTCAAAGCCCGACACCTATGATGATGTGGCATTAAGACACTGTCCGTGAGAAACCATTGACTTAGAAGTGCTCCGGAAGTCATTATCCCCTCTGAAAACCCCACGTCTCATCAAAGAATTAGACCATGTAGTGTAGGGGGATCTAGGGGTAAGGGTTTGGGCTGCGGGGGGGTCTTCGTCGGCGAGGGTTTTCGTAAGGGACGGGTAGGGGGAAAAGGGAAAGGGAAAAAATTAAAATGAGTCCAAAGTCTCAAGGGGGATGTTGTGGTGGGAACAAAGGTTATATATGTTGATCCTTTGTGTCCCCATTTTAATGTATTAGTTAGTTTAAAACTGTACCTACATATATATTATATAATATATTATATATATATATATTATAATATATATTTTTATATAGTAGGCACATACCATGTAATACAGCATGAAAAGTGTCTGTATTCTTGTCCTTAATTTTGTTAACAAAAAAGGCCGCCCGTATAGTTTGTAGAGATTGTAGTAATCCAAGATGGGACCCCTTTTGAAGTTACACCCCCTGTCCAAACATTCCCGAGCTGTGGGGAGGTCTGTAGATAAGGAGTGCCCAAAAGACCTCACAGCCAGGTAATGTGTGCTTTTTATTACTAATTTGCAAAAGTATAAAAAAGCTGCCATTTTGTGAATAAAAAAGAAAAACTTTCATAGCAGCAAGGATGTTGTGTGTTTTTTCTCGGTGCACCCCTTTTTTATTTTTAAGCTAAATTTGGGCCCCACAAGGGCGAATAGGCCCCTTTTGGGGTACTTCCATATCAACTGTATTTAATACCATGTCAGCTTGCTACATACACCCTTACATACAGTTATGTCTTGTCAGTTAGGGGTTAATAATAAGTATTCCACCAATTTTTCAATTTAGCTACCCCATAGATTTTATGTAACCCTGTTACTAATGTAATGCCAGGTGGTCACATGACTGACACCATGATTAGTCTATACAGCAAGTCCATGGCAGCCATTAGTGTGCACAAGACGGTGGACTATACCTGTTGTTTTTTCTAAACAGAAGCCTTATGTATTGTTATAAAAGAGATATAGGAGCATAATTTTTAATACATGTGTATTACAAAATGTTATGATTTCCTATTATGTACAAAATAAATTAAAACAATAAAAAGTGAATAACCACTTTAAGAGTAAACACGATTTTAAAAAATGGACATGTCAAAGTGACCAGGGGCATCTTTTCCATTGGGCAGGGTAGGCGGCTGCCTGGGGGTCTCATGAGCACAGGAGGCCCTCCCGCGCAGATGCCTAACCTGCCCAGTGGTGTTACTCGGCCCCTGCGGTGGGTCAGAGTGGCATGTCTGTGTGCAGTCCTAAGTCGATACTAGTCACTAACTTGTCGGCTTGGGACCTTGGCGACCGTCGATGGCAGCGGTGCCGGGGCCTAACTGTAAGTGCATTCTCTGGAGACACATACAGTTGGAAGCTTCTGCGGTGCAGAGAATGAAGGCTTGCGGCTCACCAGAGTACACAGCACAGCCGCCTCCACATGAAGACCAGGAACAGCAACTGCTTCAGGGAGCGCGAGTAAGGTGCGTACGGTTAGCTTTTTATTTTTAATTAGTCCATTAGGCCTCTCTACCTGCTGGGGGATCTATAACCTGCCTATATACCCACGGGGGGTCCTATGACTTGCATATATACCTGCTGGGGGACATATACCCTCCCTATATAAATACTGGGGGACCTATAACCTGCCTATATACCCACTGGAGGACCGATAATCTGCCTGTATACCTGCTGGGGGACCTATAACCTGCCTATATACCTGCTGGGGGACCGATAATCTACCTATATACCTGCTGGGGGACACATAACCTACCAATGTACCTACTGGAGGGGACACATAAAATGCTGATATACCCACTGGGGGACATATAACCTGCCTATATACTACTGGGGGAACATATAAACTGCCTATATACCTGCTGGGGGACCTATACCCTGCCTATATACCTACCTACTGGGAGACATATAAACTATATATCCACCTACTGAGGGACATATAACTTACTGGGGAACCATATTACCTATACTGAGGGACATATATATTACTGCATTGTGAAGTTGCTAATAGTCATTAAGTTGGTTGTTAAGGCCTCAAGTAGATTGATAGGAGCTTAGCAATCGACTCCCGGGACTGCAGTCAGTCGTTAAGCCAATTGTTAAGGCCTCAAGTCGATTGATGAGAGCTTAGCAATCGACTCCGGGGTCTGGTGTGCAGGCCCGGATCCGCCACGTCTTTAAACGGTGCAGGAGGCGAGATACAGCAATATTATCATGCATCCTGCCCCACTGTATCTCCTAGGCAGCAAGCCCGTAGGCATCCGGCCTAGGAGATGCCGGGAGCAATATCCCAGCATAGGTGGCGGGATGACGTCTCACCACTCACGACAAAAACTAGCTCCCAGAGCCGGCTCCTCAGCTGGGGGAGCATGGAAAGGCGAGTAGTGTTTTTAGTTATTTATTTTCCAAATCAGAGGGGCCATATCTATCTACAGGGAGTTGTATGTACAGTGGGATGTATAGAAGAGCCAATTTAAGCATATAACAATTAGAGGAGTGCACAAATAAGAACTTCTGCCTTTTCTATTTAGTGATCTGGCAGAGTTGGACTGAAGTTCCTGGGTCAACCAAAGGAAATTATTCTGAGAGCCTCTATCTATACAGGACATTTAAATGAGTTGTCTACTTTTCATTGTTTTTATGTATATACTAGGAAATCATACAAATTTCTCATATACATGTTTTGAAAAGAATCCAATAGGTTCACCAGAAAACAGCTAAAGAGCAGCAACAGGTGACCTAGGCCATGCAGCAGCAATTATAAACTTTAGCGGAGGGACAAGGGGTGACTCAGGGCCTGCAGACAGATTCCCAGCATTCACAGTATGTGCAGTGCGCACTCAGAAACATGACAGCAGAGGATGACATCGAAGCCTATCTGGGTACCGTTGAAAGGATCGCCGAGAGGGACCAGCTACCCCAAGACCAGTGCGCAGATGTGCTGTCCCCCTTTCTAGTAGGAGAATCCCAGAAGACATACTTCGACTTAAGGGTCCAGGACGCCAAAGTGTACGCAAAGCTCCAGGCAGAGCTCCTGACCTGGCTAGGAGTTACCTTGGCTGTTCGAGCCCAGCGAGTCTATTCCTGGGAGTATGACCCAAACAAACCTGTGCGGTCACAGATGTACGACCTATTCCATATCACCAACAAATGGCTGCCGCCAGAGGAGCTTACGTCAGCGCAGATCGTGGAACGGGTGGTGTGTGACCGTTTTGTACGCGTCCTACCAGTGAGGATACAGCATCAAACTGCTATTTTGACGTTTGGATTTTGTTTTCTTCTACGGTGTTCAGCGCACGGGATAAATTGTTATATCTGATTAGATCGGACTTTTACGGACGCGGCAATAACAATTATGTTTAACTTTTTTATTTTTTTATTTGTAAAATTGCAAAAGGGGGGTGATTTTAAAGCTTACTTTTTTATACTTTAAAACATTTATTGTTTTTTACTTTAACTTTGAGTCCCCCTAGGGTGCTTGACCACTAAGGGGCGCAATCATTAATACAGCCTATTGCATTGTATACAGTAGATAATACAATAGGGCGTACAAAGATGGTGTGTTTACTACTTCCTGTCTGGGGCATGAAGTAGTAAAACGGAAAACATGGTGGCAATGGAAGCCTTCACAAGGCTTCCAGTCACCATGTAAACTGATCAGGACCCCACAATCTTCCCGCGAGGTCCTGATTGGAGTGAGAAACTATGCACAATACTGTTTCTCATTCCCTTAGATGCCACGGTCACAAAGTCTAAGTGGTTAATACGGAATGGAGCCGGCTGCCACCCAATTTAGCAGCCTGCACCCGCTCCCTACATAGCCCCTCACTGACACTAGGACATACCAGTACATTCAATGTCAGTAAAGGGTTGGAAGTTCAAATCACCCCTCTTTGGCCATTTGACAAATAAAATAGTTACACATAATTGGTTTCGCCGCATCTGTAAAACTCCAATCTATTAAAATTTTCAGATGAGCTTTTAATCAGGTATTTTTCCTGGTGGTTTCAGGCGAGGTTTTCCACTACGGTTTTGTTTCTGTAACACCCATACAAATGAATAGCCAGGGTGAAAACAACAGTGGTTTTAAAGCTCTCCATTGATTCCTATGGGGTTTCTTAGCATTGAAAACACTTCCAGAATTGACAGGACACTTCTTTTTCAGCGACCAAAAATTCACGGAAAAACCTTGCCGTGTGTGAACTATCACTTTGTTTTACAAAGGAATCAATGAAAATGGACTGGGGCGGTTTGGAGGCTTTTTTGACGCTGTTTTACGTGAGGAGATGCTCTGAAAACAGCGTCACAAATCAGCCGTGTGAACTTACCCTGACTGCAGTGGACAGCAGCTAAGGGGGCTGGAAGTGACTCAATAAGGTCCTGGTACGTGGTCACAAGTATCTGGAGGTGACTGGACCCGCAGCTCCCGGGGGGTTGAATGGAGGAACATAGAGAAACCCCGGCAATGGCGGTCCCACAAATGCCGGGGGGGGTTGTGGGGGGGAAAACCATAGAGCAAACACAGCAATCGAGCTGGTCCCACAAATGCCGGAGGGGTGGGGGAGGGGAAACAAGAGAAAAACACGGCATTGAGCTGGCCCACGATGAAAGGGGGTGGGGGAAGGAACCATAGAGCAAAAGGGCAATCGAGCGGCCCCACAGATCCGGGGTGTGAGGGAGGAACCATAGAGCAAACACGTTGATCGAGCTGATCTCACAGATGCTGTAGGGGTGTAAGGGAGGAACCATAGAGCAAACACGGCGATCGAGCTGGTCCCACAGATGCCGGAGGGGTGTGGGGGGGGGAATATAGAGAAACACTTTTCGAGTTCCCCACGATGCCAAGGGGGTTTTTAGGGAGGAACTATAGAAAACACGGTGATCGGGGGTTTCCCCAAACGTCCCAAAGGGGGTGTGAGGGAGGAACTATAGAGCAAACATGGCGATCGAGCTGGTCCCACAGATGCCGGAGGGGTGTGAGGGAGGAACCATAGAGCAAACCCCTCGGCGGACGATGGGGGGGTCAAACCAAAGCCAGGGAGGGGCCCCCTGGGAGGCCATAGAGCAACCGGCGATCGGTGGTCCCCAGATCCCGGGAGGAACCATAGAGCAAACACGGCGATCGAGCTGGTCCCGCAGATGCTGTAGGGGTGTGAGGGAGGAACTATAGAGTAAACACGGTGATCGAGCTGGTCCCACAGATGCCAGAGGGGCGTGAGGGAGGAACCATAGAGCAAACACGGCGATCGGTGGCCCGCACAGTGCTGTAGTGGTTGTTGGGAGGAAGCATAGAGTGGCCCCAAAATTTGGGGGGTGGGGGGGAAACCAAAGGGGGGTCCCACAGATGTCAGGGGTGGGGGTGCATGGGGAGAGGCAGTTTAAGAATCTGGCCGGTGTTGTATCTTTTCGAATAGTTTTTCATCCGGGTTTGCAGTTTTACCCGCCCCCCCTAAACCACTGAATAGAGTTGTGCATATTTGGAGTTTGGGAGTGGCGGTGTGGTTTTTTGAAAAGTACGGAATGGTTGACTGTTTCCAAATCATCAAAAAATCCGCCCCTGCCGTAGGCAAACCTTATAGTGGAAACCGCAGAGTCGGGGGCCCGGACACACCCTGTATTACGGACTTGCCTCTGACCGCCCAGGGCTTCCATCAGTCATCTATTACCTTTTTCAGGGCCCCATCCCCAAAAATCAACGGGCCCCCCACCATTGTATTCCCTTTTTTTTCAACATATCCACTGGGTCTCTTTATGTTGGGCCCTTGACAGGAGAAATCCCCTTTTTGGGCCCCCCCCTGCAGACACCACACCCGGAGCAGCGGTCGGCTCTTATCTGGACGGGCTGTCCAGCGGTTACGGGCGCCCTTCCATTATGATCTCCTCTCAGCCACACTGCTGCTACCACCTCATCGCTTTTATTCTCCCCAAAGTACCCGAGCCCCTTCCAGAGAGACCCCCGGCGCCATTCACCACGATCTGTTTGGAGGAGCCGCCTATCCGTCTAGCCCGCAGCCGGACTCCATCCTTATGTAAGGAGTCCCCGCACACGCCACACTTCCCGTGTGCCACTCTCGTCACGCCGCTCGCTCCTCAGCGGCACAGCCGCACATGCTCGTCAGCAGCCAATCAGAGTCCAGTTCCGCCCGGCAGCTCCGCCCACCGCTGCCAGCCTCTCCTGTGGGATGTTCGTTACAAGCCGCTGATTGGTGCGCGGCAGCCGAGCCGAGGGCGTGTCCTGTGACGTCACGCTGTGCGTCGTGTTGGCCGCCGCAGCCCTCGTCGCTCCTCCATGTTGCCTTGTTGAGCCTTGTCGGCTGCTTGTCACCTGTGTCCCCAGAGAGCCCGCGCAGAGGAGCCCGGCCGGAGGTGCCCGTCCCCGGAGCTGCGTGCCCCAGCGGCGGCTGCCATACCCGCCCCCCTCCTTGAGCCTCCCCCCCTTTCCCCATGACTCTAGGAGGGTGCGCTCCTCAGGGACTCCCCTTTTGTTGGTCGCCCGGAGCCCTCCTGAGGAGAGCCGTGACTCAGCCTTGGCATGTCCGCGCCCAGCAGCCGTCACACTATCGCATGCACCGGGGGCTGGGGCTCTGCTCCGTGTCTTAGTGGTTGAGAAGGACGTCGCTGTAGTAGAACTGTTGTCTCCCCTCGTCCTGTGTTTACTGTGACCTTCCTGGTGCGAGACCCCCTCCTCCAACAATGGCCTGGGCACTGAAACTACCCCTGGAGATGAGGTACGAGTCCGGTGGTTGCAGACTTTGAGCCAGTCTCCGGGGTTGGGGAAGGTTGGGTGCTGGCGCCTACAGTATGAGGTAAATATACCTGTGGTGTCCGGGTAACGCTGGAGCCCGGCCAGAGGCATTAAACATTCATGGGGTGGCCTTACAACCCCGGGAGGGACGCTCCATGGGGTTTTTAAAGGGGTTGTTTACTACAAGGGGGTTGTTTTATATGTTAAAAAATTTGAAAAAAGTCAATTTCAATAAAATTTTCATTAGCTGTCCCACCATTCCTAGATTCCCCTCTTGTAGGGCCTCAGTCCCAGGGTTTTTTAGTATGGACCCGTTCAATCCTCCGTAGGCTGCAGCACTGGTGCTATGCTAAGACCTGGGCCCCCTGCAGGGCCCAATATTCCAGTTAAAAGCCTGATTCAAAATGAAACCAAGAAAAGGGTGGGTAAGATAACCTTGTATTGAGCAAAACCCTTTTAAAAAAGGGGTTGCCCCGTCCCCTTCAGAACCCCCCCAGGCAGGGCCTCTCCTGTTCTTTTTAGTCTAATCTTGTGTTTGTGCTCACATTGTGTATTTGGTTGTACAGGAATTAATGGTGGTTCCAGCACCGCCCCCATCTGTTCCGTCACTTCCATGTAACTCTATGTACATCACCATTTGGAGGCATTTACCTCCGACCTGTGATGTAAGTAGAGACACACGACCACTCCAGCCAATCGGCGGCTGCAGCGGGGTCGTCCCCATTGTCAACAGACAGAAGACCGGGGGTAGGGGAGGATAAGGATCCCAAGAGCATTAGATCAAATTTTAAATAACAAGGACAATCCCTTAAAGGGGTGTTCCGGGATCTACCAATGCTCGTTGGCCATTGGAGTAAGAGTAAAAATAACACTTCTACTTACCTCCCGGACGCTCCCGCTCACTCCTGGCTGCCTGTGCATTCATCCTGTATAAGGGGTCCTTATAGCAGAGGTTAAAGGGATCTTACTGCCCCATCCATATAGCAGAGGTTAAAGGGGTTGTTACATAAAGAATTTTACTTAAGGTTAAAGGGGTTGTCCAGGTAATAGTTTTGTTATTAATAGGCTATTTCTGCCATTTTCAAATAAAAAAAAAAAAAAAAACATACTCTCCTCTCACCTCAGATCCAGCACTGCACCGTCCTCGCCTTCTGCCGCTCTTCTGTTTTTTTGCTGGTCTTGCTGACGTCACCATTTGCAAGTAATTGCTCTGAACGGTGATGTCAACCAATGGCACATGACTGTTGCAGCAGTGACGTCTCATTCGACAGAAAGTGATGACAGCTCATTGCTGCATCCGAGATGAGGGGAGAGGCGAGTATAAAGTTTTTTTTTATTTTAAAATGACAGCAATATCCTATTAAAATATAACCTGAGGGCTATGCGGTCTCTGTATTTACCCCCACATTTTTATATATACACTTTTTACATAATTGATATATATTTGTAATCGTTTTTTAATAAAAAAAATGTAATATGAAAAGTTTGTCTGGAAAACCCCTTTAAATTCCCTCTAAATTCTGCTATTTTCGAATGTACACTTATTAAAAAAAATACTCCTATTGGCTATGTTAGTAGAGCACCCCCTGCTGTTTCTTCTCCATTGCTTTATTGTGTCCACCTCAGTAAACGCGCCCAGGTGGACACACGGCTTAGTCTTGCTTCTCTTTTGCGGAGAGATTCTGTCGGTGGTGAGCCGGAAACCCCTGAAGCTGTGAGAATGTGCTGTATTGTTAGGGCGATCCGGATCCCCGACATACCGGGGATGGAGGAGAGAAGTAAAACTAAGCACCTATGTTCACCTCAGTGGACACCAGTTGCCCCACAGTAAAGGAAAAATTCTTCCTCGTCTCCTATATTGAAATCAGAATAAATCGTTGTCCCATCGATAGACTCTAGTGCCCATATTCAGAAAGTCTTTTACCGTTATATTGGCATTTGTTCTAACCCTGCTGTATGTTGTGCAGTATATGAAGGGAAAATGACCTTTCAATAAGTCATGAAACTTTTCCATAACTGTAGTAGGAGGGTGTACCTCGTGCTTACACCCAACCGGCCATTCCGTCGTCTTGATGGTGACTTTTAAGGTAGGTTGACATGGCGGATTTTAATGAGGAATTAAATGCTGATTTCGCGTTGAATTCATTTACTTGAATGTCCAGTCTGCGCTGTAGTTCACATAGTAAACTACAGCGGGGATTTTCCACATCATGGATTTAAAGGGGATTTGCCAAGAGGCCAGGTACATACCTCCTGTCAGCATGAGAGCAGGATGTAAACAAATCACTGAGTCATGAAGCTGCAGGGGAGAGAGGGTGGGGGCGAGTGAGAAGTGAGGAATCCAAGGGAGCGTCTCAAAACTTAAGTGAAATAATAAACAGTACAACAGTGGATTCACAATACAGCAAGACACAGGCTCATACACTGCACTGTCAGGAGAAACCTTATCTGCTAAGAAGCTAATGTAAACAAACCACGGAGCTGAAAGAGAGACGCACACAGCCAGAGCACAAACAGCATAAGGGATCGTGTGACATGTTCACTGAAATAAACTGCAACTTGTGGATTCTGTATAGAAAAGACAACACCTTTTCTCCACAGCAGCTTGAAAGCTCCTTTATGTTCTCTGTCATCAGATAAAGCAGGGATCTAATCACACTACAACTAGTTTATTCTGTATACAAAAGAAAACATATTTCTACCCGGTGCCTTGAAAACTTCTGCAGCTACAGTCTCTCAAGATAAGAAGCTCTCTCTGCGCAAGCCCGGCCAGCAGACAGCAGCTCTTGTCAGGTCGTATCTATTAGAAGCTTTGAAGTAACCAAGGGCATGTAAGGAAGGCTGTAGCTCTCTGACTGCAATTTTTGTAATCACATATATTTAGAAAAGTGATTAAAAACCCATTTTGGAGGATCCCACGTCAACATTACATCGTGGCAAAACCCCTTTAAGAAAGGAAAAAAAAGATCATTCATTTGAGCAGATCCTAAACCGGAGTTATCCACATTGCAAAGGGGCTAAGACCACGTCTGTAGTGATTTGCTTTTGTGGTCTTGCAAAGGGGCTAAGACCACGTTTACATTGATGTACTGTCGGATTTTCAAGCAGATTCGGTATTTAGAAGCCGCAGTAATCTGACTGTAAATCATCCCCATAGGCCTCAATAGAAAATCCAAGCTATAGTCTGCACAGCTTGGTTTTTCTGAGGTCGGATTTCAAATCTGAAAGCCGGGTCAAAAAACTTGTTCTATAATCCAAAAACCGCGGCAAGAAACCTGGACTAAAACCAGTGCAAAAACCGAAAACTTTAGTGTAAAATACTGGTCAGATTCTAATTTGACGCTGAAGAGTATTATTTCCTCAGCCGCGTGGACGTAGCCTAACACGTGTCTAAACCAAAGGCGATAAATGCCTCCGTTCATTTAACATCCTAGGCAGATTCTGAGGTGTCACCTTGGATTTCAACCAAAGAAACCACGTTGGACTTTTCTGTCTGACATGTGAACATACCCTTACAGGTAATCTTTCACCATTTTTTTTTTTTCTGAATGAATTAAAACAAGATATTGATACATATGCTTTTCTTTTTAGCCATTTTTATTTTCTAGTTGTAGATTTTTTTACTCTCTCTATAACTGATTACATCTATGTTTACACCTTACGCGCCGCAATACGCCGGGTGTTTTGGGAGTTGCGACCCGCAATTATGCTGTGTGAACATACCCATACACTTTATAAATCTCTCGTACTCATGTTGGTGTATTACAAAGGCTACAACACTCTAAAGAGTGTTTACTTAGATAAATGAGAAACGTTCAAAGTCCATAGCTAGAGATAAGACTTTGCCGGAGGTGACTCGCTATGAATGGACTAACTGACGGCAGCTTAGAGCAATAAGGCTATGTTCACACGGCTTATTTTGGGACGGATTTCAGCCCGTAATTCGCTCCGTACTGCGCGAATTACAGCTGGAATACGTCCCAGTCATTACAGTAATCCACAGTTCTCATAGAACTATGGATTCCGTCTCCTCTCCCCGCTCGCACAATGCGGGGAGAAAGTGACGTCAATTATTCACGGCGGTATACGCGCCGTGGATAACTAATGTCTATGGGGCCGGCCCCCTCGCCCTGCTGCCGAGCACAAGGCGTAATTGCGGGGCGAAATCCGTCCCGCAATTACGCCGTGAATAAGCCGTGTGAACTCGGCCTAAGAGAGAACAGGGAGAAGTGGTTGTAACCAGAGAAGCTTGTGTGCTCCGAGAAGAGAGAAAATCTTCTTAATCTCCTGACCAAAGAAGAATCAACATAGCAGTGTATTTAAAAAAGACTTCAGTTACCTGTCCCTACATGTTAAATGCTAATCATTTAATGGGATGGGCTATACAGATATAATTTACAGTAGCTACATGGGCATAGGAGCCTTTGAACAGAAGCAGACCCATTGACTTTTATAAGAGAGTTTTCTAGACATGCTCTGCGACCTGGGAAGAAGTCAGTGTGCAGAGATGGCTTGCCCTATCTCCTCTTGTGAATGGTGGATCCTGTTTTATCAATACACATTAGTGTCATCCTGACTGTGCTGATAATGAGGAGACTGCTGGAAAGTTTTCTCTACAGAACAGAAAGTGTCAGACTATTAGGCCTAGTGGTCAAAGTGCAAACTGCAGGATTTAATTTTTTTTGTTTTTTTTATTAGTATCGATACTGATATAAAATAAAAATGCAACCAAACATTTTTAATTTGTTTAATATAAAAATATGCGTTAAACAGGTCATATCTAATGATAAATTCTCTTTACACACCCTACAGTCACTTTATGGCATTTTTATTTGGCAGATTTAGATTGGCTGTTATGTGGTCAGGGAGCGCTATACACTTAGACACATGCTGTCAGCACATAACTTTTTGGCTTCTTTTCTATTAACGAGTTGTACAGTTTAATAAAATTAGTTAAATGAAGCCAAGGTGGGAAAGCCAAGGGATCCACTTCTCTTCACTTATGCATTCTCTTCCCAACACACAGGAGAGGTTTCTGCTCTATTGTAAGTAAATGGAGCCAAGCCAATCCTGTGTGTTAAGATAAGAACCCGGAAGTGAAGGGGATCCCTAGGAAACTCTGGACCTATTGGGGACTGGGAGGTAAGTTTCATTTTTCATATATATCAAGACACACACATACTCTGTTTCATTGCAGACATTTGGTAAGATCAAAAAAGTGAATTTTTTGGCTGATCAATGTGCACTCTGCACCCCCCCCCCCCCAACTTGAAAGAAAAACAGAAATGTAAATATTTTTGCAAATTTATTAAACAAGAAAAACTTAAATATCACATGGTCTTAAGTATTCAGACCCTTTGCTCAGTATTGAGTAGAAGCACCTTTTTGAGCTACTACAGCCATGAGTCTTCCTGGGAATGATTCAACAAGTTTTTCACACCTGGATTTGGGGATCCTCTGCCATTCTTCCTTGCAGATCCTCTCCAGTTCCCTCAGGTTGGATGGTGAACGTTGGTGGACAGCCATTTTCAAGTCTCTCCAGAGATGCTCAATTGGGTTTAGGTCAGGGCTCTGGCTGGGACCAGTCAAGTAATAGGTCACAGAGTTGTTCTGAAGCCTCTGCTTTGTTATTTTAGCTGTGTGCTTAGGGTCATTGTCTTGTTGGAAGATGAACCTTCACCCCAGTCTGAGGTCCACAGCTTTTGGAAGAGGATATCAACCAGGATATCTCTGTACTTGGCTGCATTCATCATACCTATATAGCATGATGCTGCCACCACCATGTTTCACTGTTGGGATTGTATTGGGCAGGTGATGAGCAGTTCCTGGTTTTCCCCACACATATCGCTTACAATTAACACCAAAAAGTTCAGTTTTCGTCTCATCAGACCAGAGACTCTTATTTCTCATAGTCTTCATGTGTTTTTTTGCAAACTGTATGCAGCTTTCATATGTCTTGCATTGAGGAGAGGCTTCCATCGGCACACTCTGCCATCAAGCCCTAAGTGGTGGAGGCTGCAGTGATAGTTGACTTTGTGGAACTTTCTTCCATCTCCCTACTGCATCTCTGGAGCTCAGCCACAGTGATCTTGGGGTTCTTCTTCTCTCACCAAGGCTGTTCTCCCATGATTGCTTGGTTTGGCTGGACGGCCAGGTCGAGTTGTGGTCGTCCCAAACTTCTTCCATTTAAGCATTATGGAGGCCGCTGTGCTCTTAGGAACCTTGAGTGCTGCAGAAATTCTTTTGTAACCTTGGCCAGCTCTGTGCCTCGCCGCCACAATTCTGTCTCTGAGCTCCTTGGGCAGTTCCTTAGACCTTATGTGCTCTGACATGCGCTGTGAGGTCTTATATAGACAGGTGTGTGCCTTTCCTAATGAAGTCCAATCAGTTTAATTAAACACAGCTGGACTCCAATGAAGGAGTAGAACCATCTCAAGGAGAAAATGGACAGCATGCGAGTTAATATATGTGTGTCACAGCAAAGGGTCTGATTACTTATGAGCATGTGATATTTCAGTTTTTCTTGTTTGATAACTTAGCAAAAATATCTACAATTCTGTTTTTTTTTCTTTCAAGATGGGGGGGGGGGGGGCAGAGTGTACATTAATGAGACAAAAAATTAACTTTTTGAATCTTACCAAATGGCTGCAAAGAAAGAGAGTGAAAAATTTAAAGGGGTCTGAATACTTTCCGCACCCACTGTATATATAACATGTTCCTATTGTCTGGCTGCTACAAATACTGCTTCCTGGAGAGGTCCATACATTCTGTTGGAGGGAGGAAAGCTGCTACTTCCTACTGTCAGAGGTTGATGAATCTTTCCCAGTATACACAGGGGCTCCACAGGGGTTGTATTTTCTGTAGATCATTTCTGCAGGAAATCCTTAAGACAAATAACAGTGACTTGCGCTGATTTGTCGCTGAGGTTTTTCTTTGTGAAACCTGGAAAGGAGGAGAGGGACAAAAGTTAATGTTCAAGAAATCCTTACAGACTTTCCAAGGAATCTGTGGCCAATCCCCTATGTTACGTTACTCGTGATTTTTTAATTTTTTAGTTTCAGATGTCCTAAAAATCCACAAAAAATGCTGTTTTCTCAAATTCTCTTTCCAAAGAAGAACACATGCTGCAGATTTAAAAATCTGTCATTTCTGTGTGGGAAATGGCCACAGTAGGTGGATGGGGCTTGTCAAATCGTAGAACTTTCCCAACTATACAGTATTACAAAGCAGATTCTACCTGTGGCAATCCGCGGGTGAAAAACCCAACGGTTGCGCGGGTAGAACTGTATGGCGTTGTGCGGCCATGATGTGGCCGGGATCCACCTGGGGCACACTGCCGCATGTTTTCATTGGCTTGATTAGTGGCAGAACAAATTTGCAGCTCAGGACTTTCACAACAGCACAAATATTAAAGGGGTTGTCCAGTTGTTTTTTCTGTCTTTAGCATACTGCTGTCTTTTTAAAATAAGTTATACTGACCACTCCTTTAACCTTAGATCCAGCAGTGCTGCGTCCTCACTCTCCATCTCTTTTGTTTTCTTCTGGTCTTCTTTTGAGCGGGATGCTACACCTGATTGGCTGCAGTGCTCATGTGTCTTTGGCTGACATTAGCATGTAGAAGTAAGCACTCCAAACGGTGATGTCATCCAGAGCACCCAATCAGCGGCTGCGGTGGCGACATCCTGTTTGGCTATGTTCACACAGCTTAAATTGGGGCGCATTTCGGTACATATTTCGCGTCATACTGCGCTCAAATGCAAGCGAAATACGCCTCAGTCGTTACGGTAATCCACAGTTCTCATAGAGAACTATGGATTACACCTCCTCTCCCCGGGCATACAATATGACGCACGGAGAGATAAGTGACGTCATTTATTCACGGCGGTAACGCACCGCGAGTAATGACAGTCTATGGGGCCAGCGGGCTGCCTCCCACCCCGCATCGTGCGGGCTCCCAAACACCCAGCGTAATTGCGGGGCGTACTGTACGACCTGCAATTAGCCGTATGAACTTAGCCTTTGAAAGAAAACCGGCGGAGTGTTAGGACGGTGCAGCGCTGGATCCGAGAGGAGAGGTCAGTATAACTTTTTTTTTTTTTTTTTATCTTTTAAGGGAATGTGTCATTAAAAAGTGACTTATTGTTTAACTTGCGTTTATTTTGGGGTTTTTTTTATTTTCCATTTCACTTTAAAAATATTTTAAAAAATTCTTAAATCCTGCAGTTTTCACTTTGGCTATGTCTACACAGCATGCAAATACAAGCATATTTTCGGCGCTTTTAGGATTCTAAAACTGCTGAAAATCCAATCGTTGTGAAGGCCCATAGAGTTTAGGAGAAAAAAAATGACCTGCTGTCTACACAGGTCGTTTTTTTTATCTGCCCTCTTTCTGGCGTCGGCGTACTTAGGAACTTGTTGCTAAATATGATGACGTTTTGAGTCTTGTTGTCTGTTTCCCATACAATCAATTGTATGGGCCGATGGCAAAAAACAAGAAGCGGCCACGGTTTTTGCAAATACAGTGACAAAAACCACGGTCGTGCATCGGAAAGAGAGACGACTTTCCGACAGTGTTTGTCCGATGCTGTGTGGATCTAGCCTAAGCCTTATACTTGTCTGACACTTCCTGTTCTGTAGAGAGATTTTCAGTAGTTGGCTCATTATCAGCACAAGCAGGGTCAAACTGAGAGGAGACACCTATGTGTATAGTTAACCAGTCACAATAGGAGATAGTCACAGTTCGCCCTCTCCTCCTCCCTTCTTCCCAGGTAACAGAGCATGCTTAGAAAACTCCCCTATAGAAGTCAATGGGACTGAGTCAGTCTTAAAGGGGTTGTCTCGCTACAAAGATTAGCTTTCAACATGTTGGGAACACTAAATAAAAATGTTTTCCAAATATATTGCGTTGTTAATTTTTTTGGTTTTTTTGTTAAGGAGCTACAAATGATTTTATCACCTTCTGAGCTCTCTCTGGTTCCCCAAGTGACCGAGCTGTGTACTTCTCCCCCCTGCTGTTTGTTCTATCTGATATCAGGAAGACTTCATCACACAGGTCATGGCCAGCAGTGTGAGAGCTTGTGTGTTATCTGATCTTTCAGACAAAAGACACTAATTACTCTACTGTTTACATTAGATCAGAAGCTTCTCTGGACCTTAGAGAAGGTAATTTAGCTAATCTAGACTGATAAACAGAGAAGCTCATATGCTAATTACAGACAGCTTGACCAGGAAGTGACAGAGCAAAGCAGCATTATTTCATTCATGTATCCTATGAAACTTTGAGATGAGACAACCCCTTTAAGACTCCTATGTGCATGAAGCTGCTGTAAAGCATTTCTCTAAATGCTGTCAAAAGCAGTTCAAGCAAGAATGCTGTCCCCACAATCCTATAAAGAATGTGTTTCAGGGTCTCGTTTTAATGAGTAAAAAAAAAAAAATTGGTGACAGCTTCCCTTTATTCTTTCCCAGAGTTTGCTTTACATGCTAAAAAAAGCATTGCAGTAAGATGATAGCTGAAAGCCCATAGTGAAACATAAAACCTGCTGCTAAAAAAAGCTTTTGTTTTATTTCACCTTTGTGTTATCTGGGCCCATGCCTCTTTCTTTTTCTTAATCCCAGCATGCTCTAGATAAGCAGATCTTTAGCATTTTTTCCCCGCACCTTATGGCTAAGTCTACATGGCAGTGGACAAAAAACTCACTGAAAACCAAATCCTAAAATGGAGTTTTTTGTTTAGTGCATGGCAAAAAAACAGCTAAAAAACTTACCTTTTTTGGCTTTTTTTCCCCCCCCCAGAAATGCACAGCATTAATTGCTGTACATTTCTGCAAAAAAAAAAAAAATGCAATGTTAAATTTTCTGCCTTTTCTTTAGCGATGTGTTTCAAAACACGACTGGGAGCAGAATTGAGCAGAAGTAAATCCTACTTAGGAGACTACAGAACGTATTTATTATATGGGATCTGTTTTCAGTGGTTTCAGAAAACGAAAAACCAACAAAACCGTGTGCAGTGGAGACATAGCCTTAGGATCTGGTAGGCGGGGAGCTTGTTTTCTGAGTCGGTTGTTCTATGGTGTTGGAATGGTCATCTTGTTTCTCTGAAATATAGTCACAATTTATTCCTAAGCCGTCTATGTTGGAAATAAGGTCAGGTCCAGTTTTTCCTGGAATGGTGGCTCCCGGCTGAACGATTGTGAAATTTCTGTACCCTCATTTCCTGGAAACTTTGAAGTCATAGAAGTGATTTCCATCCAGGAGAGTTTTCTTGGTTGAATTAATAGTATAACATGTTATCCAGCAATTGTCACCTTTTACAGATGCCGTATCTTTTGCAGAGAGAGAATATTTTGGAGGAGCCATATATGCAAACATGTATTCATGCCAGACTGGTTCATTGAACCTTGGTCTTGGTTACTATGGAGTTTGCTGATCATTATTCTCCGCTCTGTATTCTGCCCATGGTCGCCTTGTCTGTGATGTGCTCATCAGACTGGAAGTAATGATGATGCCCGTCCATGGCCTAGAAAAAAAAATTGCAGACATCTGTTTCAAGTTGCGTGCCCTATCTTGTGTCAGGCTCTCATATGATAATTGTGAAGCTTCTGCACATCTAGAGGTCATTAATAAGGGCTGGTTCACACGGCTTATTCAAGCCGTAATTGCGGGACGGATTTCGCCCTCAATTACGGCTTGAATAAGAGTCGGGGCAGGGACGCTGCCCGCCGGCCCCATAGACATCCATTATCCACAGCGCGTATCCCGCCGGGATAATGTGTATGTCACTTTCTCCCCGCCCGGCGTATTCGCCGAGCGGGTAGGAGAGACGGAATCCATAGTTCTCTATGAGAACTGTGGATTACTGTAATGACAGGGACGGATTCCAGCCGTATTGGAGCGCAGTACGGCACACAATATGGCTGCAATCCGTGCCCAAAATAAGCCGTGTGAACGGCCCTTAAGGGTATGATCACTCAATTTTTTTTGAGGTTGGCTTATTATAAGGTAGCAGCTGGCCTTGGATCTAAACTGGTGAGTTGGGTCTTCCCCTTTTTAAAGGAGTTGTCCGGTTGAATAAAGTGGGACACAGGGCTGTGGAGTCGGAGGCTATTTTGCAGGAGTCGGAGTCATAAAATGGACCGACTCCCAAAATATATAATAAGTTGGTCCAGTTAGTTTGAGGCAAAGAGCAATTTTATATGCAGTCATCTTACCTATCTTATACATAAATGTGACTTGCAAGTATTTAGCATCTGCTCAGTTCTGCAGATTCTTGTCATGTAACTGCAGTGTTACTGTTTTGCTCCTAAAAATCAAAATGTTAATTTTTATTATTCTATTAGCATTTGGGAAATCTGCTTTGGCTTTCATACTGCCTGAATCCTTCTGGGCTATGGAATCAGATTCAATCATATCTTGACCAAAATATGATCCCAGGTCTCTTTTACACATTCAAAAGATCAAAACATTGTTACCCTTTTGCTTGTCAGTGTCTGTTCTACCTAAATAGCTTGATTATTGTATCATAAGGTGATAAACAGCCTGATGTTACCATTTTACTACAGTAAAGTTATCACTTAAACATGCGCCGTGTATGAGGGAGTCAGGAGTCGGAGGTTTGGGAAATTGAGGAGTTGGAGCTTTGGCTTGCCGACTCCACAGCCCTGGTGGGACAAGGGTGGGGAGCGATAGAAAAATCCCAAATTACCACCCGCTGCTTTCCAGAATCTGCTTCATTTTGTTTCTAGGTTCTCATTACGACACACAAAGGAGGCGCGTCCTCCATAGCGCGTGATGGAGTTTTTTTTTTTTTTATTTTCCAACAAATCGTGTAATTTGAAGTTGTTTTTTTCTTTGTATCACAATTTCCAGTGTAAAAGGCAGCACAGTACTTATTAAAGCATGCTTTTTTTGAAGCAGAACAAATAATGGAAGTCTATGGGAGAAGGAAGTCCCAAACTGCTTGTAAACACCATAAAAAACAAATTAAACACCACTGATGCAAAAAGTGAGAACAAAATGTGTGTATGTGTATATATATGTATATTGTGTGTTGTGTGTGTTGTATTATATATATATATATATATATTATAATAATATATATATATATATAATGCCGTTTGTAGTGTGCTTTTTAACATTCTATTTACCTAAAGTAAACCTCTGGTCATGGCGTCTTTTGCCAAAAAAAGTGGCAAAAAAGCCTTGATTTTGATGGAAAACCCGTGCAGCAGTCCCCACTGCACGGGTTTTGTGTCTGGCGGTTTTTCCGCCCGTGGTCCGGCCGTAAAACATTCATCAAGCACAATCTTCCGGTTTTCAGACGGAATCTGTGCTTGTGAAGGGGGGAGGGCTTTTCTCCGCTCATCGTGGAGAAAAGCCGTGTCGTCCCCCCCCCCCTCACTCCAACCCCCACGGCCGTTGGGACGGCCGCAAAATAGGACAAATACCGGCCGGTCAGACGCCATGGTATTTGTCTGTGCCGTGTGCATGGCCCCTAATAGCACTAAAAACCATAGGAATTTTAGGAAAAGCATTTCTGCTACTTAGGATACATGAAAAAAAATTTGAGGTTCTTGGTTCACATTTTAGATCAAAACTGTTTAAGCCCACCTGCCAATCAGCAAGGGGACCTCAATACAGGAGGGAAGCTACTACCTTGTAGCTGGAATCTTCTCTCCCTGAAATGTGGAGGTCTGAACAGGCATGAAGAGGTAAGGTTATTGTAGGTTCCCACCTGTATTGAGGTCCCTTTGCTGATTGGGAGGTGGGCTTAAGCAGTTTTGATCTAAAATGTGAACTATGAACCTCAAAAATTTTTCATGTATTCTAAGTGTTCTTTTTGATAGTTTTTTTTAGTGCTAGTAGTGTACTGCTGATATTGGATTGTGTTTGTATACACTTTCTCAATAAGTCCTTTCTTGTAAAGAATGGATTTCAAATTCTGGAAATTCCAGATTCTTGGTCAATGGAATGACCTCAAACAGTGTGTGATGTCTGTCTCTAGCAGGCTGTCAGCATGCTGGGAGTAGTAGTTCTACAATTGTTGAAGACTATCGTCCTATTGAGAACTGCAGCCACCTTATTCTGGAAACTAGTGTTGGTTCCTGTAGAATACAAAAATTAATTTTGGCTCCCTTCCCCCTTTTGATGGCTGTTTCTGATTAGGTGAAGGCACCCTGCTATTAGCTTGTCTTTATCCTTAACGTTTATCTGTCTTTGCCGCGATGGGTCCAACCAGATGGGCTTAGTTAACGTTGCCTTAAAACCTTAGTTGGCCAGTAGTAATCTGTTCTAGGTGATTTAGGTTGGAGGGCTAAGTACTAGGAATCGTAGAAGTAGTCTGTTTTAGGTCATCCTTTGACTGTAGACCCTGCTGTGTATGCAGTCATCATAGTGCGTCCATTGAACATCTCCCAACGAATGCCGTATACAGGCAGTCCCGGGTTACATACGGGATAGGGACTGTAGGTTTGTTCTTAAGTTGAATTTGTATGCAAGTTGGAACACGTACATTTATTAAATGTAGCTCCACCACAAAAGTTTTTTTTTAGTTTTGGATAGTGCAAGTGAAGGGTTTTTACATTTGCTTTGCTTTCTGTGCCCCTGTTAAGATTTCACCTCGTGTGCTGCTGTGGCATGCTGGAACTTGTCGTTCCACAGCTACTATTTGCTGTGGAATATGGAACTATAAGTGCCTGCATTCCCCATAAGTCTCCGTTTGTAACTAGGTGACAGGTGTAAGTCGGGGACTGCCTGTACATGGAGGCATTCTTCTCATAGGTGAGATTAAATCTACGCATGCAGCACCCTACTGAAGCTATAGAACTGTGCGTTAGCCCTGTATACGATTATGGTTTGACACTCCACCTTCAGAGGCAGACATGACCAGTTTCAATGATGTTTTAGATGCTCCAGTGACGTCCACTCTAACCATTTGGGCAATAGGGTTTTTAAGAAGTCAATGAAGTTTATTTAGGGTACGAAACCAGCATATTTAGGAGCTACATAGCTGTTCCTCGTGGTTTTTTTTTCCAGGTGGCTTCATTGGCTGTTTTAAGTGACATTATTAAAAGTAAAGTTTTGTTGCTAATATATCTTAATTTCAAGTAATGATAGGAAATGGGTTTAAAGGGAACCTGTCGGGTGATATATAGGTTTATATGATTGAGAGCAGGATTTCTGAGTAAAAAGAGTAAGGGTAAGTTCACATGGCTTAATTGTGGGTCGTACTGTATGCCCCGCAATTACGGCGGGTCTTCGGGAGTCGCGCTGATCGGCGCCGGTCCCATAGACATGTATTACATGTCATTTATCTCCCCACGCGTACAATACGATCGTATTGTACAAGCGAAGAGAGGAGGCGTAATCCATAGTTCTTTATGATAACTGTGGATTGCCATAATGATTGGGGTGCATTTCCCTCGTATTAGAGCGCAGTACGGCGCAAAATATAATAATAATAATAATCTTTCTATAGCGCCAACATATTCCGCAGCACTTTACAAATTCAAGGGTAAACATACAGTCATTACACATTAAAAGTACTTACAAATGAGACACAAGGTGTGAGGGCCCTGCTCGTGAGAGCTTACAATCATTAGGGTGTATGGGTGAAAATACGTAAAAATGCCAAGTTTACAATGGTCCGGCCATGTTTCATAAATAGGGGGTGGTTTACATGAAAAATGGATGAACCTGCCACCCAGACTGTATGTGGCGAAATGCGGCCTAAAATAAGCCGTGTGACCATACCCTAAATCCTGACAGGTCTCCTAGCAAAGACCATGAGCGTATTGCCCCTCCCCACACACACTTTCTCCTACATACAGTGATTGACAGCTTTTCTTGTATTAGTGTGTGTACAGAGCAAACTGTCACTGTATGTAGGCAGAGTAAGCAGGACTTTCATTCTCTCTCGTAGGAGTCCTTTCAGGATTTACTCTGGTTTTTTTTTTTTTTACTTCTCCAAAACCTATATATCGCAGAGCTCTGCTTCTCTTGTTTGGACATATCCTGCTCGCACCTGACAGGCTCCCTTTAAGGTTGCCTATGGCAATTCATGATCCAGGATATTAAAGTGTTTTTTTCCATCTCGGGTATTTATGGAAAATTGATAGGATATACCATAAATGTCAGGTGCAAGACCAAAACCTATCTGGAGAACCGACCATCAAAACCCCCTGTTGAGAATGGAGAAGCATGGTAGCCCGGTGGTTAGCACTGTTGTCTTGCAGCGCTGGGGTCCTGTGTTTAAATTCCACCAACATCTGCAAGCAGTTTGTATATTCTCTCCGTGGGTTTCTACCTGGTTCTCTGGTTTCTCTTAAGTTTATCTGGAATTTAGACACTGAGCCCCAATGAGAGCAGGGACCAATGTCAATGACCATCTCTGTGCAGTGCTGTGGAATATTTTGGTGCTATATAAATAAATATAATAAATACGCCATAAATGTCTGAGATGGGAGAACCCTTTAAAAGGGAACCTGTCAAATCTCGCAGGTTGATTTGAAAAGAAAGATTTAGTAGATCTGATATTTTATTTATTTCAATCCCTGCTTATTCTGGGTTAAAGGGGTTTTGCCACAATGTAATGTTGACGTGGGATCCACCAAAATAGGTATTTAATCACTTTTATAAATTTATGTGATTAAAAAAATTGCAGTCTGAGAGAGCTACAGGCTGCCTTACCTCGTGCCTTACCTGCCCTTAGTTACTTAAAAGCTTGCATTAGATACGACCTGACAAGAGCTGCTGGCCGGGCTTGCGCAGAGCACACTTCTTATCTGAGGAGAGGAAGCGTGAAGGGGCTGTGGAGAAATATGTTGTCAGAATCCACTAGTTGTAGTGTGATTTGAGTAGATCCCTGCTTTATCTGATGATGGGGAACATGAACGAGCTTTCAAGGGGCTGTGGAGAAAGGTGTTGTCTTTTGTATACAGAATCCACTAGTTGTAGTGTGATTATTTGAGTGAACATTGCACACGATCCCTTATGCATGGCTCTGTGCTCTGACCAGCTCGCTCTCTCCCTGCTTTGTTTACTTTTGCTTCTTAGCAGATAAGGCACTTCTTGGAAAATCCCCTTTAAGGAATCCAGTAGGTGGTGTTATCAGTGATTGACAGCTATCCGTCTGCATACTCGTACATGGAAGCCTGCCTACTGGACTCCTTAAAGGGAATGTCATCAAAAATAAATTGTTTAACTCGCGTTTTTATGTTAAACACATTTTTTAAGAATTTTTGGTTATATTTCTTTTTAATTTTTCATATCACTTTAATCATTTTTAATAATTCTTAAGTCCTGCAGTTTTCACTTTGGCCACTAGGCCTTGTTTGCACTGCTTTAACAGCAGTCAGAGAGATACTTTACTCTAGCTTCATGCACAGTCTTAATACTGTTTCTGTCCCATAGACTTCAATAGGAGAGTTTTCTAGTCATGCTGTGTGACCTAGGAAGAATTCACTCTGCAGGGAGGAGGGGGCTGAGAGCTGTGACATCTCCTCTTGTGACTGGTGGATTCTGTGTTATCTATACACATAGGTGTCTCCTTTCAGTTTGACCCTGCTTGTGTTAATAATTAGCAGACTACTGAGAATCTTTATCTATAGGACAGGAAGTGTTAGACTATTATTAGGCTTAGAGGCCAAAGTGAAAACTGCAGGACTTAAAGGGGTTGTCTCGCTACAAAGAATAGCTTTCAAATGGTAGGGAACACAAAATAAAGACATTTTCCAAATATATTGCTTTGTTCCTCTGTTTTCCCTAAGGAGATACAAGTGAATTTATGACCTCCCTGGCTATTTCAGTTCCCTCAGTAATTCTCCCCCTGCTGTTTGGTTAATGAGATAACAGTGAGTGATGTCATCACACAGGTCATGGCAGTGTCCTGTGCTGCTCAGCAGTAAAAAGCTTGATTTATGTAAAATAAACAGAACTGTAATTAGGGCTTTTGTTTTGGGGATCAGATAAGAAGTCCTGTTAGTAGTTTGAGATGCTAATCTGATCTAATTGGCATCTGAAAGCACAGCATGGCATGGAGCAGTACAAGCAAGGAGCTTATGCAAATGAGTCAGTCTGAACCAGGAAGTGACAGAGTATTTCATTCATGCATTCACTGAAACTCTGAAGGGAGACAACTCCTTTAAGAATTATTAAAAAATATTGAAAGTGATATGGAAAATTAAAAATAAACAATTTTTAGAAAATGTGCTTAACATAAAAACGTGAGTTAAACAATAAGTCATTTTTGATGACATTCCCTTTAAAGGGATTTTCTCATCACTGGCTTTTGCAGACTTGAGCTGTTGATCTCTCTTAGGCTATGTTCACATGGCAAGAATTGCGGGACGTATTTTGCCTGCAATTACGCCATGTGCTCTGGAGCGGGGGGGATTGTTGGGCAGCCCGCCGGCCCCATAGACGTTCATTATTCACGGCGCATATAAGCCATGATTAATTGACGTGTCACTTCTCTCGCCGTATTGTGCAAGCGGGGAGAGGAGACGTAATGCATATTTCTCTATGAGAACTGTGGATTACCGTAATGACTGGGACGTATCTCACCCCGTATTTAGCGTAGTACGGCGCAAAATACGGGGCGAGATATGTCCCATTTTTAGCCGTGTGAACATAGCCTTACAGCTTCATGTCTTTCCTCCCAGTAGGTGGGTCTCTCCTCCAAGTGGGTGTGTCTTCCCTCCCTGAAGAGCTCCCTTATCCCCGGTTCACACGGCTTATTCAAGCCGTAATTGCGAGCCGGATTGCGCTCGCAATTCCAGCTTGAATAAGGTGTGGGGGCGGGGGCGCGGCCCGCCGGCCCCATAGACTTGTATTATCCACGGCGCGTATTGCGCCTGGATAATGTGCATGTCACTATCTCCCCACTCGGCGGATCCGCCGAGTGGGGAGGAGCGACGGAATCCACTGTTCTCTATGAGACGGTGGATTACCGTAATTACTGCGACGGATTGGCGCCGTACTGCAGCGCAAATCCAGCGCGCAGTAAGGTGCCATTCCGCGCCGAAATAAGCCGTGTGAACGGCCCCTTACACTGATCACACAGAATGATGTCACAGCTCTGCAGACTTCCTGCATG
This sequence comes from Phyllomedusa bahiana, assembly GCA_025379985.1. Lineage (NCBI taxonomy): Eukaryota > Metazoa > Chordata > Amphibia > Anura > Hylidae > Phyllomedusa > Phyllomedusa bahiana. The sequence goes on from JAODAL010009117.1 coordinate 83,866, forward strand.
GGCTCTCAGGTCTGTAGAGCTGTTGGCTCCCTCCCAGTCTGCACAAGCTCCTTGTAAGCAGAGCACCTGCATTGCTGCAAGCAGAACACCTTAATTGCTGTAAACATTTATACATACAGCCTGAAATGATGAAACAAATCTGAAGAATGCACTCAGCTCCCGCCTTCATTAGGCAGAAGGTAGAGGGGGAATAGACTGTACAAGGCTGTGTTATGGCGGGGGGGATGAAGAGTGAATCTAGCAGCTGCAGTAATTGCTCAGATCCTTCACACAGGGCTGGGAGAAAAGTATAGAGAAACTTGGAGAACCTTTATTATACAGATGAAGTCAGCATAGAAAGCTGAGGCAACAAGTTTCACTTTGGATTTACACAGCTCAGAAGGGAATTGGGCAGAGAGTGCAGGCAGCCATTCACAGTACAAGGGGTGTGTCACATCCAGGGGGCGTGTCCCAGCAGGGCTCAATGAAATATCAGGTAGCCAATGACAGAAAAGGGGGCATGGCCCGACCCCCAAGCTACAAGAATAGCTCTAGACAGTCACAGATTAACTCATAGCTGCTATACTAAATGATTTAGGTAATACAAACCAATTGCAAAAGTGCTTATTTTTACTGTCCCCATCATTTGAAGATCTTCGTATCCCTTCTAAATAAGGGGTTTTTCAGGCTTGAACCTTTTAGCCCTGTTGTGCCGGGAAAAACCAAGTTCAGATAATTGAGAAATAGTTAATATAGTGCAGATTCTAATGAAATATCCTGGGGGGTGGAATACCGCTCTGCGAGAAGCATGTCACTATTGACTGTTAGGGGCAGTGTGCTTGTTTTTCGGCTTAGTAACTGGTTCACTTCTCTGGTTGATGGCTTTCCATGTTTATGTAGGATGTTGGGATGAACTTTGCCACCTTCACCCTGGTAAGTGATGTAAGCCTGGCTGTATTTAGTTGTGCTCCGCTACCTCTGATCTACGATAAGCGGAGAAGGATGCTGGCGCTATAATGTAGGTTTCAAGGCTTCCTCGGTTTTGTGGATTTTTCTTGAGTTGGACATAACACATTTATATGGCCTTTTCCAAAATCTTGTGTTCGCGCTGCAATAGAAAGCCCACCAGATCCTAGAAATTGCTGCAGTAGTTGATAGGATCGCAGCTTGTGCTGCTCCGGTTTCTTTTTTTTTAAATTTCCCTCCCGTTACTTTGTAGCATTCAAATACAGCAGATAAAACATCCGACGGTAACTAGTACCTCAGTGCACCTCCAGGTTTTTTCTCTTGTTCCCTACTGCATAGGGCGGGATAGGCTATTATTAAAGAATAATGTAGAGCAGGCATCCTCAAACTGCGGCCCTCCAGCTGTTGGGAAACTACATCTCCAATCATGCATTTATATAATCTATAACAGTGGGCATGATGGGAGTTGTAGTTTCCCAACAGCTGGAGGGCCGCAGTTTGAGGATGCCTGATGTAGAGGCTCCTGGGAATACCATGTGTATACCTATTTTAATTTGTGACCTGTAGAGATGGTCAGCCATCTTGATTCCTTACTTCCATCTTATATGGAATTGAGCCTACATTTCCCATAATGCCTTTGGCTTAGCAGAGACAATACAACACCTATATTTAATTGTTGGGCCAAAAATCTAACGAATAACCAAGAAAAAGTGGTGCAACAAAATGACCAAAAACACCTACAACACCAACCACTATATTCAATTAAAAAAAAAGTCTTTATTAAATCACAAACATAAAATATCAAATACAAACTTTAAAATAGTAGCAGTAGTACCTGCACAAAAGCAAGTGTGCATCCCCACCACTCACTTAAAAATATACATTATGTGGCCAGGGTTGTATAAAACATACCCCATGTATGTCAAATAACATGTAAAAGTATTAAAAACCCGGACGAAGCGCATGGCGAAATGCGCGTTGGGGTACAATGCTCCCTATACCCTCATTCTACACTGGTTTATTTTCTGGTCAGGTGTTTATAATACTTTTACATGTTATTTGACATATATGGGGTATGTTTTATATAACCCTGGCCACATAATGTATATTTTTAAGTGAGTGGTGGGGATGCACACTTGCTTTTGTGCAGGTACTATTGCTACTATTTTAAAGTTTGTATTTGATATTTTATATTTGTGATTTAATAAAGACTCTTTTTCAATTGAATATAGTGGTTGGTGTTGTAGGTGTTTTTAGCAGAGACAATACAACAATATGAAGAATGGAAATAATTATTTTTATCGTGTACTTATTTATATTTATCAAAAATTAAGTGGAGCTACCTTGAGTCCAAAGGCGCTAAGACAGCTTAAAGCCCATACAAAGCCATAAGACCGCACAAAACACATGTATCAAATATGCGTTCATTTTCGGGGCCCCCGTTTTTTAGAAAAAAGATTAATGGAGTTGAGAGCGTGCAAAACGAGCAAAAAAATTTTTTAAAAGGGAAGGGAGCACTTAGTTATGAGGAGGGTTGTGAATTTGAATTTTAGTCTTGAGAAAAGAGGCTTGGGGGGACATGTTTAATTTTATAAAAGGGTTTCCCTACAAAAATTAGGGGGGAAAATTATTTCTGTAAAAGCCCCCTCAAAAGAAAAGGGGGAATTTCTTTGGGTGGAAAAAAAAAGGAGCAATCTTCAGAGGAAAAAAGTGTTTTTCACTGAAAAACTGAATCTGGGAATAGCCCCCTGGGGAGCTGGTCACAAAAGGGGAAACATTTGGGGAAATTTAAGAAAGGCTTAGATACCCCTAAACAAAGAATAAAATGGACGTACCCAGTAAAATTCTGGATCCGGGGTGGAGGCTCTGGGGTAAAGGAGGGGGTCTCCCCTGGAGCAGATTGGTTCTTGCTTGGGGTTTCGGGGAAACCCCAGTGGGGGGGCGGGGCTTGAACCCTTGTCCCCCTCCTTCACCCACATTTTCCCCACCCTTGGTTGAATTGAGGCCGTGTTTTTTTCAACCTTTAATGAAAACCTATCCTTGTGCCAAATATTGTAGTGATCAAGACAATACAGGGGGCAGCTGACCCTTAAACCACTCAGCCCCAAGACCTGGAAAAACCCTTAGCCAACCTGGGAGAACCTACCCCCAAAAAGGACGACCCCCGACTGGAACCTTTCCCTACAGAATCTGAACCCCGTTACACCCCGGGAAGATTAATAGACTGGTCCTTAGCAGAGACAAAGAAGATGAGTCTTATCCCACTACATTGAGTTTATTGTAAGGCAGTTGAGCGTCACCTTTTCTAATATGGGGCACATTTAAAATGACCCAAGGGTGTTACCATCTGATAATGAATGGCATATTAATCCTTAACAACTCCCACCATCTTTTGACGTGGGCATTTCGGGTCGTTTTCTGCGCGACGTCTTTTGCTTCACTGCAGAATCGGAGTTTGAGGCGCCCCGCGCCGCACAGCCTGCTGGAGCTGTACTACACACCCCTGATCCAGGCAGCTCATCCCGGGGAGCGGGGGAACCTCCGTCCCCCGGGGCTTTAAAACCCTTAGATTTCCCCAGTTCGTTACCGCACGCAATCAAAGGTTTCCCTGCTCATTTAATTTGCATTATTAACCCCACAAAAAACCCTAAACTTTAGTTCCACACAAAAGAAAAAAAAAAACCTGTAGGGTTAATCAACAAGTTAAGTGTGAAATTGTGGGTAAAAAAGAAAAAAAAAAGTAACAAAAAATGAAAAAATGTAGTGCAATTATTTATAAGTGAACTATTCCCCCATAAAGTACAACTTGTCTCGAATCAAACGAGGCCTCATACAACTGCGTCATGAAAAAATAAAAAAAGTTACGACTTGAAACGCAAGGTGGAAAAACTAAAAAATGTTCTGTCATTTAAAATATTTTCAGGGTGGGGAAAAAGGGGGTTTAAAAGTAATACCTCAATGTTATGGTGCGGTTCCAGAACAATAATCTGGTCACCCGCTTTGTGTCCAATGCAGAAGCTATATCTGTTTGGTCAACATTGCCCAATTTTGACTTTGTCTTTCAGATCTCCTTGGCCCCACCACAGCCCTCCCAAAGTGTCCGTCAAGATACTTTTTTTCACTGTACCCCAATGGGTCTCATTTATAGCCAAGTGCCACATGAGTAGGTGTCTATAAAACCCAGGAACATGGTGGTTTGCATCCTGGAAAAAGGCTGCTTTTGCCATTTAAGGACATTTACTCAGTTTATAGACGCAAACCAGATTTTCCTGTGTTTGTAGCCTTTAGATGGCTGTGGATAGTAAACACTTCTGATCAGATAGTGTCTGAGGGCTGGGCTGTCCTCCCCTGAGATAAGCGGCACCAGCAGTTTATCTTCTAGGCCTTTTTGTATGTAATATGCATCCCATGAAAGGATTGGCCCTGGTGTTGCATTTGCTCACATAGCACTTCCATGTGAATATTCAGCCAACTGTTGCCGGTCGGGTTCTGCTAGGTCTGTGGCAGCTTGGTCTTCAACCAGTTAATCATATCTTTTAGTTTTTTATAACAAAAAAAGATGAAAGAGAAGTTGTTTGGGTTCTTGCTGTAAATTTGGTGTTTACAGTACAGAGTTGTTACTTGTTACTCTGGTTTAGACTTTCGGGTGACGGGTAAGGGCGCGTTTACACAGCACAGGACAAATACCGGTCAGGAGATCCCGACCAGTATTTGCTCTGTTTTCAGCACGCAGGGGGGCGGCTTTTCACCACGGTTTGCGGTTTCAAGCCCTCCCTATTCGTACCGACATGTTCTGCCCGAAAAACGGTTGGAAGAATAAGCATTTTTTTAAGACTGCAGTTTGTCTGATAAACAGCCCAGATTAAAGGATTATCCATAAAGGTAGGTGTTAATGTTTTAAAGATGGTTAATAGACTGCTTTCAAAACCGAAAACAGTCTGTAAAACCGGCTGAAAAACCTGACCGTGGGGACATGCTCTAAGGGTTGACTCCGTGTTTACATACGCTTTTACTGTGTGTTTGGATCTGGCTGTCGGACCCCAACCCGACCCAAACACTCAGCTAACAAATGGCAAAGTGATTTACATTGCTTTTAATCAGGGCTGTGGAGTCGGCAAGCCGAAGCCCCGACTCCTCAATTTCCCAAACCTCCAACTCCCGACTCCTGACTCCCTCATACATGACGCATGTTTAAGTGACAACTTTACTGTAGTAAAGTGGTAACATCAGGCTTTTTAAATCCCCTTATGATAAAATTTAATCAAGCTATTTAGGTAGAACAGACATTGATAAGCAAAAGGGTAACAATGTTTTGATCTTTTGAACACTTGTGTGAAGAAAAAGCTGTATTTATATCCAAGTCCAGTCTGCACCAACATTGGGAACATGTAGAAGAGACCTGGGATCAGTTTTTGGTCAAGACCTGCTTGAATCTGATTCACAGCCCAGAAGGATTCAGGCAGTGCTGAAAACCAAACACATCGAGAAAGGGGGAGGAGTCCCCTGAATCGTCGCGCGTTCACGCTTACTGCCCGTCTGTCCACACGTGTGCTCCAACAAGACGCCGAAACTAATGCAGATGTATATGAAAGACTTTTAACTTCATTTGGACTGCCTACCACTCGTCTACGTGCAGCAAGCGCAAGTAACATTCTTTTATAACTTGAAAATGTTTCTATGATGTATAATAAATTTTCTACATATTCTTACCCAGCATTTATTCAAAGCGATATAAAATTACAGTAGCCTCATGACAAAGCTGTAGTGTATGGTAAGATATGGAGCCTGAAAGTCACAAGTTCAAACCATTGTTACCATTTTGCTTGTCAGTGTAAAATATATTTATTGGATATGACTTTAGAACACAAACAAAATTGTAAATATGCAAAACACTGCAGGTACATTCGTGGAGTCTCTGAATTTGTTCTGAGAAATAGTATTGCCTCCATCAGATCCTGCATACATGACCTCATGTCTGATTTTCATTATTTCCAGGATAGGGGAACGGCCTCTCTACACTAACTTGGGTTGGGGGGGAAAACGGTGAAACCCCAGGGGCAACATCTCTAACAATATCAGGGTATAAACGAATTGCTTCAGCCACAGTCAGTTTTGATGAATGGTTGAACTTTTCTATTTCTTTGAAAGCAGGTGAAACATTTTGCTGAAATCTCTTTGCCCTGGGAGCAGAATCTTTTCCCCTGGGGTTGCGCTTTGCCTGCTCCATGTCATCAATTACACTCCTCCTCATGTGATGAGGCTGAAGATATGGGAGCAGCAGCACTGGCCGGACCCAATTCCTCTTGCTCTTTGCACGGGCATCGAACTAAATGGACCAACTTATTTATATATTTTGGAGTCGGATTTGGGTCCATTTATGACGACTCCGACCCTGCAAAATAGTCACCAACTCCACAGCCCTGCTTTTAATATGAAACACGCATCGGTGTTCACATGGATCTGTTACAAGAATTGACATGTCAATTCTTGGTCCAAAAGACGCAGCAGGAGCCCTATGATAGGGTGCAATCCTGCTGCATCCAAACAGCTACGTGTTGGATCCGATCAATGCAGTGTTTTGGGATGCAATTTTCGGATCCAACACAGATCCAAAAACGTATCCCAAAATGCCGTGTGAACATACCCTAAGGGTGCGTTTACATGGTTTTTGGTCTTTTTTTGGCACGTAGGGGGTTTTGTCTGTGGTTTATGGATTCAAGCCATCCTCCTTCGCACCCACATGTTCATGCTCTGCCCGAAAACCGTGAGGAAGAATGAACATGTTCTAAGTTATTCGTCACGCCGGTGGTTTAAAAAAACGTCTGACGGAAAATCCGTACAGTGGGGGCCGCTGCACGGGTTTTCTATTAAAGTCTATGAGGGAGCGTTGCTTGTTGGTTTTACAAAACTGACCAATTACCCTTGCTGTGGGGACAAGCCCTAGGGTAGGTCTAAACAGCGTTGGACAAAAAACTCCCTGAAAACCAAATCCTAAAAATGTTCATAAAACTCTTTTGTCCACTGCCTGTCAAAAGCTGCTGAAAAAAACCAACAGTTTTGTGGATTTTTGCCCAAAAATGTCCGGCGCTTTACAGAGACTCCAATAGTAAATTTTCTGCCCTGCTCTGTCGGTTTTTGCAACACGTTTCAAAAAAAAAGACCAGCAGAAAAAACTAGCAGAAAAAAAAAAACGTTCTGTGGAGACTACAAAATGTTTTTACTACTAAAGTCTATGGAACCTGTTTTTTTTTTTTTTAAGCAGTGTTAGAAAACGAAAAAAAAAACGCTGAAAATGTGTGCAGTGGAGACAGCGTTAACCCTTTTTTTTTTTTTTTTTTTTTTTAAAACAGCAGTAAGTAAATCTAGAGGTACATGGGTGAAGTGCTGTGGAAAATACTTTTTAGGTTTAACGTACATTACAGGGGTGTTCCAGGATCTAACCACGCTTGTTGGTCCATCGCTGCATGAGTAAAAATAGAAGATGAAACTCATACCTCCCGGATGGTACTGTTCACTGCTGGCTGCTGGTCGGCTCTTCGCCGCTGAAACTGTGAACGGTCTTCATTCACGTGACAGCTGCAGCCAATCACAGGCCACGGAGGTCACGTGCATGTTATGTTATGACTTGTGATTGGCTGCATCAGTCACGTGAATGATGAACGTTCACTGGGTACTTCCAGGATGAACGCATCAGCAGGTTGGAGTGAAGGAGACCGTCCGGAAGGTAAGTATGAGGTTTATCTTCTATTTTTACTCATTCACCGATGGACCAATGAACGTTGTTAGCGCCTGGAGCACCCTTTAAACCTGCATAAGTGGCATGATATTAGGTGATTTCACACTTCTTTTTAGGAAAAAAACTGTAGTTTTCGATGTAGTTTTTGTGAGCCAAAGTCAAAAGTGCATCCAGCAGGAAGGAGAGGTAAAAGGGTTTATTTGTATGGTGTATTTCTAAAACACAGTAGCTAAGGTTGGAAAAAAAACACACAGGTACAACATGTCCAACCAATAAACCTACAGTGTTGATCCAGAGGAAGGCTAAAAACCTCGGATGCTGATAACAATTGTCCCATTCAAGAGAAAAAAAAAATTCCTGTCTCCAGATTGGCAGTTTTATCACTTGCAAAGTACATAGAAACATAATTAATTTAACTCCATGATACCACTTTGTCCAGAGATTTGTCTAGAGCTGATCTAAGGCAATATGGGAATAGACCTAGTAATTTACTTAAAAGGGTGTTCCCACAAAGCCACTTTCTGCTCACAGGTCTGCTCATAGTTAGCTACGAGCCAGCCTCCGTGAATGGGGAGTCAGCCGTACTTGCGCAGCTTTCCCTCATTTATGTCTATGGCGGTTCTGGATACAGCCGACGACACACTCGCTTGGCTATATTTGGAACTCCCATAGAAATGAGTGGGGGAGAACTGGGCCAGCGCGGCCATCTCCCTCTTCACTTTGGCTGGCTCGTAGCTAACTATGAGCCGACCTGTGAGCAGAACGTGGCTTTGTGGGAACACCCCTTTAAAGGGGTGATTCCTCAAAGCGAAATCCCTTTCTTAGGCCAGCTTACCGCTCGCTATGGGCCGGCCTAAGAGATCAGGGAGATGGCCATGCTAGCTCTTGCTCAGTTCGCCTCATTCTTTTCTATGTCAGTTCTGAATATAGTGTGCTCGGCTTTATCCAGAACTCCCATAGACACGAATGGGGGAGAGCTGCATAAGCACAGCCATGTGCCACTTCACTGATGCCAGGTTGTAGCGAGCTGTAAGTCAGTCTCGGAAAGGGATTTTCCTTCATGGCAATACACTTTGAACATCATCTTGGGTTGTTCATTGCCTCCCTTACAGGGGTTGTCTCACTACACTGATTCATCTTACCTCAGTCCTGTTTTCTTGGTTTCATTTTGAAGTCAGGGGCGTGTTTACTGGCTTCTACTAGGCTGCAGTAGAAGCCAGGTCTGTAGCTATAGTAAGCAGCGCTGGCAGCCTAGTAGGAGAGATCAAATGGGTCTGTAGTTATAGCGACCTGAGGAGCTGATACAGCTCATACAAGATGGGATATCTCAGATTAGGTAGGGCACTGTTAATGGACACATATTGCAAAGTGACTTGTTTTTGCAAGATCTGTAACATTAAAAGCAATCCTTGTAGTGAGACAGCCCCTTTAAGGCTTTTGCTTCAATTTCTGGCGATGTTTTCGCTGCTATTTAAGATCAGGCAGAAAACTGAACCTATTTAGAGGGCTTTACAGAGTTTGAGTAAAGTAGACCTTACTAATCTTATCAGTCACCCTTTACGACCCATCTTTTGGAGTTCCTGTGCATAGATGGTCACACACTAGAGCTTTGACATCTACCGAATGACTTGACATTCATGATTTGACTCGAGAATGTCCTCTTGCATGACCGCCATAAGTTTTTAATGAAATCCTGATCCAGCTCTGTCTTTTATCTGTAACTTGGGCTGATCTAGGTTGGGCTTCTGCTCAAGAGGTTGCACATCTGTCAGGAACAACGGTCCAAGTACTTCCAAGAATTGCATTAGACGGGGTCTGAAAAAAATGCAACCTCTCAAACCAATTTTTTTGGTTTGCGTGTCTCGTTTGGCCTTAAAAAAAAAACATTTGCTTTGATCTATTCATAAAAAACCTGATGGATGAACCTGATTGATCTGATTGTATTGTGCACAGACACTGGAAATCACATGGTATTTGTGCTGAGCTTTCCATTGCCCTATGAAGGCTGGATGCTGAACATGACGCAAGAGCTGTACCTGAAATATGATCCTGGTCATAGAGAGGTTTCATCTGTACTTTGTTGGTTTTGATCCTGCATCAACCATTCATGATGGTGTCTGCAATGCAGGTACGGAAGAATGTAGTGTTTAATACCGTGTGATTACACAAAGCCAGTAGTTGTCTTAAATGTGCATTAGGGTTTGGTCCTTTTGATTGGCATTGATTTGCTTCCTTAATTTTACTTACTACAGTATAGATTGTACCAGTTCATTATGTGTGCAGTTTTTCCTGGCAGTGGGTAGTAGGTGTGCAAACCATCTTATTGGCGGGCTCTAGAAATTAGTGATGCCCACTAAGATTTCTCTTTTGTTCTATGTTAGCTGAGGAGTCCAGTCTTCAAACCTTAGCTAAGGAGTCCAGTCTTCAAACCACAGATCTTAGGACAGTGAGGACAGGAGGTTCTGTTTGTACGTTTATTTTGCAAGTCTGGGTTCTCCTCCTTTTGTCTGCCTCATGGAGAGGCTGTTGGTCTCCAAGTTCACTGCTGATCGATGGTCCATCTTAGGCAATCTTTGGCCAGGGCTTTCCATTGAACCAGAGCTGACGTGGGAAAGGATGAAAAGATTAGTAAGGTCTACTTTTTACTACTCAAACTCTGTGAAGCCCTCTACATAGGTTGTGTTCTGCCTGATCGACTATCTTAAATAGCAGCGGAAACATCAGAGATTGCAGCAAAAGTCTTAAAGGGGTTGTCTCACTACAAGGATTGCTTTTTATATTAAAGATCTTGCAGAAACAAGTCACTTTGCAATATGTGTCCATTAACAGTGTCCTACCTATTCCTAGATATCCCCTCATGTATGGGCTGCATCAGCTCCTCAGGATCTTGACAGGTCATGGACCTTAATCCGATGTCATGAGAGGCCTCTATGACCAGAGAGGACTGACCAGAGCAACCACCTTCTGCCCATATAACCACTTAGACGACCAGTGCCGTCTTCTGGTGTTGGATTGCTGCTATTCTGGAGCTTCTTTCTAAACCAGTTCACTATGGCTGACGCTGCCAGTAGTACAAGACTCCACGTGACATCGTTTTTGGATTTAGCAGTTCTCGCAAGCTTGGTCTTCGCTTCAAGGCTGCAATATGAGGAATGTAGACATGCTGTACCATTATGTTAAGTGGGAGATTTTAACTACAGAAGAAAAGTGGGCACATAACCTTCATTGTAGGAATTGGTTGACGCCACTTTTGTCATGTCCGAACGGGTTTTAACAGTGAATCTTCTTTTAAATCTTTAGCGCTCAATAAGCCTTTGTAGTTTTTAAAACCTGACTCTAAGACTAGCATAGGTGCCTCTATGGGAATGCTTGAGTCACACTTGAAATAATTTGCTGCACCGGCATCCAAGGAGTTCCCTTTTGAGGGAACATAAGCAGGTGCATGTATTATCACCGATATGAAGATATTAAAGGGGTTGTCTCACCACATTGATTCATTTTACCTCAGTCCTGTTTTCTTAGTTTCACTTTGAATTCAGGAGCGTGTTTACTGGCTTCTACTAGGCTGCAGAAGAAGCCAGGTCTGTAGCTATAGCAACCAGTGCTGGCAGCCTATCAGGAGAGATTGACCAGGTCTGTAGCTATAGCAACCGGAGGAGATGATGCAGCCCATACAAGAGGTGATATCTCAGAATAGGCAGGACACTGTTAATGGACATATATTGCAAAGTGACTTGTTTTTGCACGATCTTTAACATAAAAAGCAATGTTTGTAGTGAGACAACCCCTTTAAGACTTCTAACAGTAAGATAACTCCTTCTTAATGGAGTTGTGTGGCTCCTGGGAAAAAAGAAGCCCCATTAGGTAAAAAAAAAAAAATAAATAAATAAATAAATGCATACTCTCCTTCCGCTACTCCAGTGCTATAACGTTTACAACAGTTATACCACGTGTACTCTCATTGGAAGTGGATGTGGAGGAAGGCAGTCGTGAGGTTAATATTCAGTTTTGCCCACTAAATGGCTAGTGGAGTGTGAGTAAAGCAGACAAAAGTTGCCTCACTTGGGCTGTGCTACACTCCGAGTCAAGTTCCTGCCCGTCGGGGGCAGACCGCATTTGACTGCAGTTGGACATGGGCCTTACTGGGATTGTTGTTGAACTGTAGGATCTGTAAGAGATGTTGCATGAAAATGGAGGAATGCAAAGCTTTCTTTCTCTGATCCCTAGCAGCTTAGTTCAGACTGTCTTACAAAAACAGAGACTGCAGATAAAAGTTCCCTGAGGTGAACCAGTCTGCCTTGTCAGCTAAATGAGAGGGTTGGATGTCTTCATATGAGGGCTCGTACTGTCTGCTGTGTAGGTGCCAAAGTCTGTGTGCAGCGTTGGCAGCCGGCAGGCCTCGCACCATTAAAAACTGAAGTGACCTTACATTCTTGGTTATAGCAGGTGGATATTGCCGGCGTAATGTTTGTCAAATCTGTTTGTTAAAATTTGGTATCGATATTTAGCTTTCAGGCAAATACAAATGGATCAATATCTCTTAAAGGAATGGTGTCATCAAAAATGACTTATTGTTTTAAGGTTCCCATTTTTATTTAACACATTTTTTAGGAAATTTTTTAAATTTTTAAATACCCATTTTCAAATTTTTTTTTATAATCTTAAAGGGGTTGCCCTCGTACAATGATTTTGGGTTTTAATTTAAAGGATCTTTAAAAACAAGAAGCTTTGCAATATAGTTCATTACAAATGTCCTAACTGATTTTGAGCTAGCCCTGTTAGTATTACTACATCAGCTTCTCAATTTTCTATAGAGCGGGACCTGTTGATCCTTATCTTACTGGCTGTCGGGTCTGGATGACTCATCACCTTTGAAGCCCAGTAGGAGCAGAGAGCCCCTCTGACACAAAATTGTTCTGTAGTGGAAGAGGGGGGGAGGACTCTGGCGTCTGTGTCCCTGCTGCTTGAATTAACCCTGGTGGTGCCTGCTTCCTCCTCTCTCTAACAGAAAATTGACAGCATGACCCTGTCTTTTACAAATAATCCATGATGTTGGGTCTTTGGAACTTGACTATACTAATCTATACAAATCAGGCATGTGAATACTTAATCTCTCCTGTATTAGGGGAGACATCCTGAGTATTAGTAAAACTGCCCTTGTTGTTGCTGGGAGTGTGGAGACTTGTAACTAAGCAGGGGATATAGGAACACATTCATCCCCTCTGCTCTATGAGCACACCACTCAAACTCATAGATCAGCCCTCTCCTGCAACAACCTAGGCAGACACACACAGGGTTGAACTCGGGAAGCAAACCCCTCCCCCCCCCCTTATAGAAGTTCCCGGATCAGCTTCCTGTTGCTGAGGGAGGGGGAGAGGGACAAAGAGACAGACCAAGAACCACCCTCCTCAGTTTCAAACTTACCAGGGACTTTGACAGGCTTAAAGCTCGTAATGAGACAACTCCTTTAAGTCTTGCATTTTTCACTTCGGCCAATAGGCCTTGTTTGCACTGCTTTAACAGCAGTCAGAGATGCTTTACAGTAGCTTCATGCACATAGGAGACTTAAGTCGACTCATCCATTCACTTCTATAGGAGATTTTTTCTGGGCATGTTTCCTGTGACCTGGGAAGAAATTCAGTGTGAAAGGGAGGTGAAAGGGTTAACTGTGACTATCTCCTCTTGTGACTGGTGGATCCTGTGTTATCTATTCACACTGGTGTCTCCTTTCAATTTGACCTTCTTTGTGCTTATAATGAGCAGACTACTGAGAATCTTTCTGTACAGAACAGGAAGCGTCAGACTGTTAGGCTTAGTGGCCAAAGTGAAAACTGCAGGATTTGAGTTATTAAATTTTTAAAGTGATATGGAAAATAAAAAAATTACCAAAAATTCTTAAATGTGTTGAACATAAAAAATGTAAGTTAAACAATAAGTAATTTTTGATGACACATTCCCTTTAAGTAAGTCATGAATGATGGTTTAAAATACATGCTTTCCATTTAAAATCTAGCAACCAAAGCAAAGTAGCAACCAAACGGTAGAGTTCACATCCAGTATTGTAAGGCTGGGTTCACTGTGTGGTGTAAGCAAAATGAAGAATGAAACCAGCAGAGAGGGAGAGTTTAATGGAAAGGTTTGTACCTCTTCTGTGTTTTGGACACATTCCTGGTTTTGGTTTACAAAAACTAATGCAAAATGTGCATCAGAAAATGCACTGCCTAGAGGTGAATGTGGAAATCACTAAGCAAAGGCTTGGTGTGATCAATAAATCCCAAAATAAACAATGAGAGGAAACTCCATATTTCAATTGTTTTTCTATACATAAGCAGTCAAAAGCCCAATATACCCGACGGTATAGAAGGGGGTTGTCTGGCTCTTATAAAAAAAACTCATTGAAAAAATAAAAAAACAATCCTCTACTTCCTCCACTCCAGCGCTGGGTCTCTCTGGTCGTCTGCTTTCATTATTTTTGTTCTGAATGTTATGTGACCGCTGCATCAGGTATGTCCTGTTCGGGGGAAGAAGAGCATAAACAGAAGACCAGAGAGACCCAGAACTGAAGTGGGGGAAGGCGCGAATATAGGCTTTTTTTTTTTCTTTGTGGCACTAGGAGCTCACTATTTTTTATAGGAACTGGAAAACCAAAATTGGATAAACCGATTAGGAGACAAAATACTCTTCAGGTATTCTTACCCATAAAACCTCTAGTGCCCACTAAATCGGCCACCCCAATGCACGTCGTCTTACAATGCGGTTTCACAGAGCCACAAGCATTTTTAGATTCATGCTTCCTGTCTCTTCCTGGTCAGGCTGTGGATGGTTCTATAGTAGTGATTAGCAGATCAACTGCATATCCACAGCTCTTCTAATTGCACTGACGTGAGAGCAGGAGATGTTATCTATGAGCTATAGAGCTCTCTTCTCTAAAGAAAACAAAAGTAATTGGTCTCCTTTGTATAAAATCTTTCATCTCCTCAACAAAGCAAAATAAAGCAATATATTTGGAAAAAGTCTTCATTTACTGTTCCCTTCATGTTGATAACGAATCTTTTATAGTGAGACAACCCCTTTAAAGCTTTGTTGGGGATAAGTTTAGGTCTCGGTTTTTCCTTCCTTTATTTCAATTCCAGGCATGTGAGAAGTCACTTGAAAAGAGCCCCAATAAATGAGTAATTTTAAGGATGTATAATGAAGACTACTAGTGTGTGTGTGTGTTTTTTTATTTTTTTTGCTACTTGGGCTTTTGACTCTTTGGCCCCGTTCACACGGCTTATTTTGCCGCGTATTGGCGCCGTACTCCGCGCCGGATTTGTGCTTCAGTACGGCGCCAATCCGCGGCAGGCAATTCGTAATCCACTGCTCCATAAGAACAGTGGAAATCCGTCCCCTCCGCCCCGCTCGGCGAATCCGCCGGCGGGGAGAAAGTGACATGCAACATTTCCAGGCGCATTTCGCGCCCTGGTAAAGCAAGTTTTTTATGGGGCCGGGAGCGGCGCCCCCGCCGCGCTCCCCGGCCCCGCCCCCCCTTATTCAAAGGCGGATTGTGGGCCTCAATACGGCGCACAAATCCGTCGGCAATAAGCCGTGTGAACACGGCCTTTATGTAATGGGGGAGTAACATCTGCAGATGTCTGAGGATCAACATTTTCAAAATGCAGTTTTTGTTTACATTTTTACAAATTAAAACCGTTTATTCTAACTTGTTTTTCTTAATGCAAATACATAAGGCTCTTTATAATAAAAGTTAGTTGTTGCCAATTCCTCAGAATACATTTTAAAGGTGGTAATACACCACATGCTTGTTCCTCCTACAGCTATTCCTCCCAGTTCTCCTGTATAAATGCACGGTCAATTTGGACAAGGATGCATGTGTACCAAATATGCTGTGCAGCTCCTCAGCTCTTTTCCCATAAGCCTTTGTTTTATGGAGAACAGTCAGTGAGGTCTGAATGGCAAGTAAGCACTCACACCGACCAATTTATTGGTTCCTCTCCTCAAGAAGAGATTTTTCCCCTTCTAAGCCACTCTCGCCTCTCACCCAGTCAACCAATAAGTTCTACACTGCACTGACGAGGGACAAATACCCCGAAACAGCTGTCTGCAGTTGAACTTAACTGGTTTGGCTCAAATCTCTTTCACATTGCTAGGCTCCTGCGAGCTGAGGATACACAATCTAGAAGAGGCGTTACACAATCTTCATGCTCCGCCATGGAGCCTCATGCAAATGACTGTATTTATGCTGAATTTTGCACCGTAATAGGGCTCCTATAGGAGTGAATGGGTCATTGACTGCACCGTTGTATACCACTTAATTTCATACCCAGTTTTTTGCTGTTTGGTTTTAAAAAAAACAAAAAAAAACAAAAGCAAAAACCTATGTATGGAAAATAAATGATGGCATGTTCTCTCAGATGGCATTAGTGCACAGAGGTATCCCCTGTAAGGGAGAAGAGCTTTGTACATACTGTGCAGCGTTCTGGATGCTGCCATATCTGTAATAACTATTTTGGCCATCGTTGTATTACTGACCTCTCCATTAGCATTCTTGTCTGGCTCAACAGCACAGTATTGCATTGGATGGTGTAATAGAAGTGGTTTCCAGCTAAGTCTATGCCACTCTGTAGATACAATAAATGATGCTTTATCCCAGCTGCACTCATGTTCATAGGATTGCCAGGAAATCCCATACAAAGTAATAGGATCCACCGATAAATCTGGTCACTCAGCTTTGTAGCAAATCACAGGTATGATTGGTGTATTTGCTTTGACGTTAAAGGAGCATTCAGATTTCTTAGATTAGCTTTCAACATGTAGGAAAAGTTAAGTAAAGACTATTATCAAATACATTGTTGTTCTGATTTTGCTTCCCTTCAGAGCTAGAGCAGTTCTGATCTCCTGCCTGTGTACACAAGCTTCTCTAGTTACTGACCACCTCTCTTGCTCTTAGGGTATGTTCACATGGCATGTTTGTGGGGCGTACTTGCACTGCATTGAGCTCAAAGTACTCCCCGCAAATAAAGTAGAATAATAGTACTTAGGTACGTGCACAAAAAAATACTGCCAAAAATTCTAAAAAAATAAATAAAAAAAAGTCTATTTATGTATAGAATTGTAAGTAGCTATATGGTAGCTCAGAGGTAAAACTTTTGCCTCCAGGCACAAGGGTCCTCGGTTCAAATCCCTGCAAGAACCAAACCTATGGATTTTATTTCTCTTTATCAATGCACAGACCTCATTGAGGTTTCTTTTTCATTTATTTACACTAATTACTAAGGAGTACAGAAGATGGGAGTAGAATGACAGCACCCAAGGTTTGAATACTCAGTAGCTGCCTGAGAGGAGAAGTGATGTCTGAGCAAGTTTCGACCAGGACTGAGGAGCTCTCAGCCCTGGTCGTATCCCCTGGAGATGAGCTGTAAACAATGGATCACTAAAGGAGCAGCTAAAACAAAAACGGTGATGATGAATGGTAAAAATGTTTAATTTACAAACCTCCCACATCAATTTTACTTTGTGGCAAAACCCTTTTAAATGAAGACTTTCTAAATACATTGGTCAATAGATTTTACTCTAGTCATGAGATCAGCGCCCACAGAAAATTTTCTAAACTGCACTCAGGTTTCTATGATTACCTGCATACCAGACAGCTGATCTGATTAGCAGGGAGTGACGTCGCCCCACTAAGGGACTGAAATCAAAGCAAACAAAATATATCTAACAAGATTAGCTTCACTAAACTAAAAAGGGACATGTACTGTGAGGATGCAAAGCATGTTTTTTTTCTGTAATCTTGTTAAGGGGATACAATCTCCTGTACGGTCAGAGTAATGGCTCACTAGAAGTTGAATATGCTAATTACTGCTGTAGAGCTACCCACAGCTGGAGACCAAGTAAGTGCCAAACTGCTAAAACTCGATGAAAGAGTGTTTGAACCCCTGTGGTGAGATAAAATCTTCCACAGATTACAGCACTAGGCACTTGGCATTGATCTATCCACATGCTGTGGAAGCTGACCTGCATTGTGGAATCCGCAGCATGCCCACTTCTGTTACAGATTTTCACTCTGGGTTTGACATTTTCAATCAGAACGGAGGTGAAGTTTGCAGGGAATCTGCATCAGAAGCCACATGTGACACATGCTGATTTTGCTGTGGATTTGCTGCGTCCGCGCCATTCTTATTTTTTTGTGTTTAGCATCCACTGCTATATTGGGGTTAAAAATGGATGTAAATTACTGAAAAGTGTGATTGCCTAACAGGGCTGTGGAGTCGGCAAGCCAAAGCCCCGACTCCTCAATTTCCCAAACCTCCGTCCGACTCCTGACTCCCTCATACATGGCGCATGTTTAAGTGATAACTTTACTGTAGTAAAATGGTAACATCAGGCTGTTTATCACCTTATGATACAATAATCAAGCTATTTAGGTAGAACAGACACTGACGAGCAATGTTTTGATCTTTTGAACACTTGTGGGTAGAGTAAAAGAAAAAGCTGTATTTGTATCCAAGTCCAGTCTGCACCAATATTGGGAACATGTAGAACAGACCTGGGATCAGATTTTGGTCAAGATGTGCTTGAATCTGATTCAGAGCCCAGAAGGATTCAGGCAGTATAGAAAACCAAAAGGTGGATTTACCAAATACTAACAAAATAATAGAAATTAACATTTTGATTTTTAGGAGTAAAACAGTAACAATGCAGTTACAGGAAAGAATCTGCAGAACTAAGCAGATGCTAAATAATTGCAAGTCAAAGTTATGTGTAAGATGACTGTATATAAAATTACAGTAGCCTCATGTACAAAGCTGTAGAGGATCGAGAGACACAGAGACTGAAAGTCACAAGTTCAAAACATTGTTACCATTTTGCTTGTCAGTGTAAAATATATTTGTTGGATATGACTTTAGAACACAAAAAAATTGTAAATATGCAAAACACTACAGGAACATTTGTGGAGTCTCTGAATTAGTACTGAGAAATAGTATTGCCTCCATCGGATCCTGCATACATGACCTCACATCTGATCTCATTATTTCCAGGCTAGAGAACGGCCTCTCTACACTAACTTGGGTTGGGGGAAAGCGGTGACCACAGGGGCAAACTCTCTAACAATGTCAGGTTATAAAGGAATTGACTCAGCCACAGTCAGTTTTGATGAATGGTTGAACTCTTCTACTTCTTTGAAAGCAGGTGAACAATTTTGCTGAAATTTGTTTGCCATGGGAGCGGAATCTTCCCCTGGGGCAGCGCTTTGCCTGCTCCATGTCATCAATTACACTCCTCATGTGATAAGGCGAAGATATGGGAGACATGTCCGGACCCAATTCCTCTTGCTCTTTGCATCGAACTAACTGGACCAACTTATTATATATTTTGGGAGTCGGAGTTGGTCCCTTTTATGATGACTCCAACTCCTGCAAAATAGACTCCGACTCCACAGCCCTGTAATGCCTAATAAATGTGAGGGAGACTAATAAACAAGGATGGCCCCCCCAAAAAAAAGTCTCTGGCATCTGAACTGGTTCTCTCAAGTGGATTTAGACTCTAAAATGAAACTGAATGTAGCTCCAGATAGGTGTATATATTGTGTGTCTATATGAAGTCTGTTTCCTATCAAAGTCAAAGCTTGCATGCACTGGTCCTGCTATAGCAAGATGAATTCTAAACAGTTTACATGAACAGTAAGTGGATGGTTATTGAACCCTGCAGGTGAAATGCAGATGGTTCCTCCGTTTTTATGAGCTAACTGCTGGGATTGCTAAAATGATCTCAATGACCCAGGAAGCAAGATATCAGAATCTTCCAACATCTTACCTGAACATTAAAAAAAATGCTGCAAATATTCAGTCTCCAAGGTTGGCTTAAAGGGGTATTCCGCTGTTCAAACAAAAAACTTGAAGGGGGCTGCACAGTCACTACACACAAAAATATAACCATAATCTTCATCTAAAACCTGTGTACGGCCATGTTCACACGGCTTAAACCTGGACGTATTTCAGTCCGTAATTACGTGCCGAAGTGCACAAATTGCGGGCTGAATACGTCCTAGTAACTACGGTAATCCACAGTTCTCATAGAGCACTATGGATTACGTCTCCTCTCCCTGCTCGGCGAATACGCAGAGGGAGGAGATAATTGTCATGGGAATTACTAGCGGAGTATACGCGCCGCTGGTAATGATTGTCTATGGGCCGGCGAGGTGCCGCTCCCGCCCCCGGTCACACGGCGTAATTGCGGGGCGTAATTACGTCCCGCAATTAAGCCGTGTGAACCTAGCCTCATTGACATATTTTGAAACATTGTTGCCCCTTATGTGTCCTTCTCAGAAAAGCAAAACTAAGTTAGGGTATGTTCACACGGCTTATTTGGATGTGGTTTTGGACGAGGTTTTCGAGCGTTTCCGCTCACAAAACCTTGCCTGAAACACGCTTCTTCAGAAGAGGTTTTAGAGGCGTTTCTTGGCGAGGTTTTGGATGAGGTTTTCGACAAGGTTTTCACCCATACAAATTGATAACCAGGACAAAAACTGCGCCAAAAACCGCACCGAAAAACACGCCTAAAACACGCTTCAAGAATTGACAAAGGAGCGCGTAAAAACCTCGTCATGTGTGAACTACAATGAGGTTTTACATAGGAGTCAATTAAATGAACTGGGGGCGTTTTGGAAGCGTTTTTTTGCGAGTAAACGCTCCGAAAACCTCGTCCAAAGGCACATCAAAATAAGTAGTGTGAACATGGCCTAAGGGCCTTAGGGTTTCGGGGGGGTTTTCAGACTTTTTGCGCCCCTTTGAAAACCCGGGCCGAAAACTAACCCAACGGGCTCAAATGGAAAACCTTGCAGGCAGTTTTTCAAACCGCCGGCCGCCCGAAAACTTGAACATTTTCCCTTCTTTCCCCGCCGTTTTCGGACAGAATAGAACATAAAAAGAGAAGGGGGAGGCTCATCGCGGGAAAAGCCACCCCCCGGCGACCTTGGGGGGGGGACGGCACTAATAAATAAACAAAAACCGGTCAATAAACCGACCGTTTTTTATCCTTTGCCGTGGGACACCCCTTTGGGGCTTAAAGCAGGGGCTCAAGTATTACGGATTCATTCCCATCATGCATTGTTGACATCTATTCCGGGCTGTTCTCCTCCCGTCTATTCCCCTGGCTACTGATGATCAAGGGTCTTATGCATGAAAACTGTGTGACAATAAGACTGTCTTTGTTTCCCATAGCAACCAACAAGCTCGCTTTCCTCATATATGCCTGGAAAAATAAAAACGGCTCGGTTCTATGGAACCAAGACCGCCCCTACGCTAGACAGTTGTTATACGTGAGGCCCCAAGTCCCCGTCGCCTTGTGCATCTCTGATTGTTGTGAACTGCCGAGCGCCTCACATTAGTTCCCAGTTACAGCCCCTCCCATCCTCGGCTGCTGCTTAGATACCAGGGTGGATTTGATTTTAAATCTAACTGATTTAAATCACATTTAAATCACTATCATAAGGCTTGTTTTAAAATCATGATTTAAATCAAAGTTTCTACCAAAACAGTTTTTTGCTATTTTAAAACAAGTAGATGAAGATTTTTAGAATCATTTTTTAATTACTTTTTTCCCCCCATTTAATGGGTTAATCATTCAAAATTTGGACACCACTTTGTTTCTTTTACTTGGGAGGAAAAAAATAATCCTGCCTTAATAACAATTTAAATAGGATTTAAACAACTGAAACAAATAACAACATTACAGCATAATTATTTGCTTAAACAAACACCATGTTTTAACTAATTTGGGGCTAAAAAAATATATTAATAAATATATAAATTTTAAGAAATTTAACTGTCAGCCCACCCCGACACATAAAAACTTAAAACACTGTCCCTCTGTCCTCTGTCCACTTCTCACAATCCCTTTTCGGGTTCTATTCTAAAAATCTAAAAAAAAACAAAAACCCCTTTTTAGGGTAACCCGTTTTCTCAATTTAAATAAAATAGCCCCAAAGGGAAGAGAATATTTTTTCAACGCTGCAAAAAGCTACGCTGTTAAAAGTAAATCATTATTTTAACGTCCTAAACCAAGCGTTTAATGACTTCCCCCATTTACTGTTGACCTTCCTTTTAAAAAAACTTCAAAAACTATATTTCTTGAATTTTTCCCCCAGCTCGAATTTATTATATTTGGGTTTTAAAAGAGGATAAATTGCTGGATACCCATTCCCATAGCTAACTCCTCTTCCTCAGACTTAGGTTTT
This sequence comes from Phyllomedusa bahiana, assembly GCA_025379985.1. Lineage (NCBI taxonomy): Eukaryota > Metazoa > Chordata > Amphibia > Anura > Hylidae > Phyllomedusa > Phyllomedusa bahiana. The sequence continues at coordinate 105,786 of JAODAL010009117.1, forward strand.
GAACCCTTATTGGATATTGAATTTTTGCCAAAAAATAGCTGGAGTCGGGGCTTGCCCCATTCGTTTTTTTTACTGCTTGTAATTTTTTCTGCCCATGTGATTCTGTTTTTACTTTTCACTCATTTTCCTTCCAAATTTCAACAGCATTCCAATAAAACAGCATTTTTCTGTATTTTGTTTAAAGCTTAGAAGGGGGTTTTCGGGAACTCAGCATAGTTCAACTTTTCTTTTAAGCCCAAATGTTGAGGTTTTTGGGCCTTGACAGTGCCCACTATTTTACTCGTTTTTTCTTAAAAAGTGTCATCAAAAAGGGCCAGTTTTTGGTAACTGCTAAAAAACTCCACCACAGATTCCACTAACATCTTGTGGGAGCGTTAGCTGGTTCCACCCATCCTTTTCAGAGCGCTGCGCAAATGATTATTAGGGAAGTTTTTTAGAAATTTCAACAACATTAGCATTTATTTTGAACACTTAAGTTTTTGGGAAAAGAGGTGCAGCAAAGACACTGCAACCATATTTTATTAGCATTTTGGGTTTTTTCCCTCCCTGCTCTTTTTAAACTTTTTTCCTCATCTTGGATATTTTTTGAGCATTGTCAGTGACCAAACTGCTACTAGACATTTGAATTTTTGTTCACATGTCGTTATAGTTTTTTACTACTTTTTGAATTTCTTTCTGTGGGTGCATTTCCGCGTATCATTTTTTTTGCAAGGAAGACTTTACCCCTTCTGTTTTTATACAAGCACATACAATAGGATCATTGGGACTTACTCCACCCATCAATACTAGGGAACAATTTTTTCCCTCCAAACTGTTCCATTGCCCCCATTTCTCTGTCATACACTTTTCCCGCAGTTTCCCTGCAACATCAGCTCTGTGGTGGACTTACCGGGCTCAGTGACTGAACCAATTTAAAGAAATGTGGGGCGGGCAATTTTTTCATCAATCAAATCTTTTTCTAATCCGCTAGTTCTTTTCACAAACCTTTTTTTTTGGGGGGTTCCCGGAGGTAAAAAGGTTTTTTCTTCCTTTTTTGGGGGATGGGGAATTTTTGGGTGGGGTGTCTTATGGATGCGCTGCTAATAAGCACATCCTGGGTGGATAACTCTGAAACTGTAGAACAGGGTGATGGGACTTGGGGGTGGATATTTTTCCCGAATCCAGAATTTTCCCCCAAACAAAAAAAAAAATCAATGCTTTATTTTTTTGTTTATACAATTTTTTTATTGTACACAACACTCACTGCCCCTGCCCCAAAAGAATATTTGTTTTTTTCTCTCATAACTGTACCAAATACAGTAACACCTAATAAGAAGAAATAAATTTTTTCTCACACAGACATTCAGCCTTAAAATAGGATTCAATAAAAAAAGTTTACCAACTAAGCTCCTGCCTGTTTTTAAAGTGTTTTTTTTTGGTCCTTCCCTCACCGCACTTCTCAGATGTTTTCCTCATCCCCGACCACCCAGGCCTTGCATCTTTTGTTTTCATCGTTTGCAGTTTTTCACCATCCTCCTTTAACCCATAGGCGAAAAGGGGCTTCTTAAAATACCCCAAACTGGGGCCTTTTCGGCCTGCGCCATTATAAGGAAAGAAGTAATAAACCTCAATCACACACAAACAATCCCGACTTTTCTGTCGTGGCTATGCTGCAGTATTGTCTCAAAGTTTTTCCCTTTTTATTTTCTTTTCGCTTGCCCTTCCCCTCCTCACACTTAGATTTACATTCTTTTTGTTTTGTCAATCTATTCCACTCCAAACAACGGAAAAAATATTGTCAAAATTCTTGGGCTTGGACGAAGGGGTTTATTTTGTATTCATAGGTTTTTAAACAATAGGGTTAAAAGGGCTTTTTTTCCCAACCTGTTCATTTTGTAACTTTTTGCTGTGAAAAAAGGGAGGGGCCTCTGCGGAGTCAAAATTTATTTTAAACGGTAAGTGAAGCGAGCGTCTTGAAATAAGGGAAACGCCCAAATCCTACAAAACCCTGGGGGCTTTGGCATTGGAATGACCTATCCCGCCTTTAAACTCCGATTTTAAACAACCGCTTTTCTCCGATGGAAAATTGGAGTAAAAATTTCCTCAAAAAACATTTTTTTTTAAAAAAAACCATTTAAAAAAAAAAAAACAAAAAAAAAAAAATCGGATTTTTTTTTTTTAAAAAAAAAACATTGATTTTTATCCACCCTGCTTTCCAGGTCCTGCCCAGAGAGAGGGGGGGACGGACAGTTGGCAAATACATTGAATTTGGGCCATCATTAAAAAGGACTATAACCACAACAAGCAATTCCTCGGTCCAGTACCATATCAGAACAAGTAAAAAATAGTTAACAAAATCTAAAAATAAAATAAATCTGTTCATCATGAAAAAATATTTTTTATGGTATTAAATTTAAAGCAATGTGGTCCCTTCAACTTTAATTTTTTTCGATGTGTGGTCTATTTATCAGGCTGAGATTCAGATTTCTGGCTTAGATGGTTTCTTGAAATAACCTAAATGGATATGTGAAAAATACTGAGCCGGTCCAGTCTGCATGGCCCATTTATAAGGGAGCAGTCTTCTTTGGATCTTCTCTTCCTTTCCCCCTTTACTCACTCTCACCCCTTGTACATCACACAGCAATGTCCAAAGCATATATGTACCCATTTACTGATCCAGTCCTATCATTTCATGGGTTTAGCATTTTCAGATGCAGCTGCATGCCGCTCCTTTAGCTTGTCATCTTATTTGCCACAGATTGCGTTTTTTTGTCCCTTTTCACGCCAAAATTTTTTTTATTTGCTGTGTGGCAGACTTTGATGGTTTTGTTTTTTGCGGATGATTGAAGTTTTTTTTTGGGCCTTTAGGGGGTCATATGATGCATGTTCACTTTTTTAAAAGGGTTTTTGTGAGATTTTTGAAAAAAATACAAAAATCTGGTGTGTTTTTTATTTTTATTTTTTAAGCGGTCACTGTACTAAATTGACATGGTATTTTTACTCAGCAGGTCAATACGTTTAACACCATACTCAATTTGAATATTTGTTTATGTTTTTACTGTTTTTAACAATAAAAACACTTTTATTCAACCAGGAAAATAGGGTTTTTTGCATCGCCATAGTCTGAGAGCCATAATTTTTAAAATTTTTTTTTCTTGGGCTGTGTTGGACTTGTTTTTTGCGAGTTATTTTATGTTTTTTTTTTATCTTTTTTGGGGGACAAGGTTTTTTTGATCGTTTTTAAAATCCTTTTTTTGGGGAGGCCGGGGTGAAAAAAATACTGCAACCCTTTTTTATTTTTAACAGGGGCTCACCGTGCGTATCCGTGATAATTTAGCTTAAACTTTTTGGGTCGCTACGAATGGGATACCCCCATTTATATTGTTTTTTTTTTTTGTTTTAAGCACTTTTAAAAAAAAAAAAAAAAGTGTTTTTATGTTTAAAACAATATTTATGCATCGCTATCTTCTGAAGCAAACATTTTTTTTTTTTTTCCTATACAGAGCTGTATAAGGACTTTTTTTCTTGCGGGGTGAACGGGGCGTTTTAAATTGGGACAACTTTGGTTTTTTTGAGTTGTTGATCGCTTTTTTTTTCCATTTTTTTATGCTGCGGGGTGAACAATAATCTTAAAGGATTTTTCCCCATTACAGCTTTCAGCCTGTCATGAGCCTGGGAAGTTTTAAATGAGGGCTGCCCTTGGGCTTCCCCCTTCTGCTACTCTTTCCCCCCCCCCCCCCTCAGCACACAGGGAGCTACGTAACTTTTATACAGGGGGAGGGGGTTTGCTCTCAGAGTTCACCCTGTGTGGGGCCTGCCTAGGTCTGTTGCAGGTAGAGGGCTGATCTAGGAGTGTAAAGAGGAATTTTGAAGCGTGTGCTAATAGAGCAGAGGGATGCATGTGTTCCTATATCCCCTGCTTAGCTAACAAGTCTACACAACTCCAGCAACAACAAGGGCAGTGTTACATACTCAGGATGTGTCCTAATACAGGAGAACATAAAGTATTCACATGCCCCCTGATTTGTATAGTATAAGTATAGTCACAGTCCCAAAGACATATCATGATTAAGTAACAGACAGGGTCACTGCTGTCACATCTATCTGTGTAGAGAGCAGGAGGAAGCAGGCACACACAGGGTTTAATCCAGGCTGCATGGACACAGACGCCAGAGTCCTCCCTCCCCCCCTTCCTTCCACCCAAAAAGAAATTCTGTGCGGGGGGGGCTCTCTGCTCTGACCTGTCTTCAAAGGTGATGAGTCATTCAGACCTGACAGCCAGTAAGATAAGGATCAACAGGTCGGCTACTATAGAGATCGAGAAGCTGATGTAGTAATACTAACAGGGCTAGCTCAAAATCATGGGAACATTTGTAATGAACATATATTTCCCAAAGCTCTTGTTTTTTAAAGATCTCTTAAATTAAACCCAATCATTGAGCGAGACAACCCCTTTAATTTTATTTTTTTTACGTGTTCACCGTACGGGTTAATTAACATGACAGATTTATAGGGCAGGTCGTTATGCACGCGGCTATACCAAATATGGGTACTTTATTTATATTTGATCCCCTCTTGTATGGACTGCATTAGCTCCTCAGGTCGCTATATCTACAGACCCGTTCAATCTCTCATGATAGGCTGCCAGCACTGGTTGCTATAGCTACAGACCTGGCTTCTACTGCAGCCTAGTAGCAGCCAGTAAATAAGCCCCTGAATTCAAAATGAAACCAATAAAACAGGACTGAGGTGAGATAAATCAATGTAGTGAGACAACCCCTTTAAGTCTTTGAATCTCAATGATATACGGCACTTGCCAGGCTCTGCACTATGCATAACACATTGTATAACTTTGGCTTGAAGTGCTCCATTTAGACACAGTCTTTAACTTTCAATTCTTTATTCAAATCTATTTTCAATTACTCTTTGTATTTACTTGCGGGGAAGAATTCTTTCTTTGGGTGAAATGGATATTAAAAAAACCCGTAATAACAACAACACACCAATTTTAATAAACCTGAAAATCACTAGGGGGGCACCTGGTTTCTTCCAATTAATGTAGAATTTTTAATCTGTTTCTGAAAAAAAGATTTTTTTTAGGCAACGGAAAAATTGTTTTAAAAAAAGAAAGATTTACAGTTTGTCATGGACCCACTGATTTTGGGTCTTTTTTTTTTTTTTTTTCCTACTAACAAAAAGTCATCTTTTTGCATGCCAGGAAACCAAATACAAAATTTTTCGTCTAAAGATACATGAAAAATTTCCCAAATTTCCAAGCAAAAATAGTAACATTGTATTTTCCTAATACGGGAAAATCAAGGATGAAAAAATTTATAAAACCAGTATTCAAACCCGGAATCATAACACAGATTTATTAACATAAAAGCACTGACCCGGATTATAAAATGTTTTCTGCCCAAAACCCCTTGGGGTATCAGTGTAACCGTTAGAGAAAGGGCTATTTTTTGTTAGTGCCACAGTTTGTTTTTTTTCCAGTTTAAGAAAAATTTTGTAAAAAAAGGGGTCCAACCGTAAATTTTTTTTTTTAAAAAAAAATTTTTTATTAAAATTTTTTTAAACTACAACAAAATTTGATTGGGCAAAGAGAAACAAGGAGTGTCACTTACAACAAACAAAACTCAAAATATAATGTTTCATAGGAATAAAAAAGTACATCGAAACAGATATCAGTCACAAATAAATCACCAAATAACCTATAATAACAATAAGTTAACACAATTATGAAAAGCTGAGACCTATGCAGGGGAAAAATAATACAATGCCCCCAAAAAAAAAAAAAAAAAAAAAATTAATACAAAAACCAAAATAAACCAATCTATAACCTGGCACTTGGGTCAATTAAAACACTAAATCAATTTATCCGGGACGGGGGTTTAAAAAAGGGCTGCTCAACGTTTTAGATAAAAATATATAAACAGGAGGGTCAGGTTCCTGGGCTGAAGGTGGGGTGGGGAACCATAGTGGGAAATCCGTTCGTAGGAAAAAGCAGTTCTTGCAGAAAGCAATGAAGATGATCAATGGGGGATTTCCAACCCCAAAATCACCCAGTTGCCCCCCTAGACAGGAAGTAAATACCGGACGTGAAAGAAAGGCTTCATGACTTTGGGGCTAACTCTGAAAATTTTTCAAGCCCGCCACCTTTAAAACCCCCCTTAACACCGGGCCTAAACGATTTTTAATGACCATCAATTTTTTTTAGTTTTTGCCCCTTGCATTCAACTTTTTTTTTTATTTTTAAATGACGCACGATATGGACTTGTTTTTGCAGAAAAGTTGTTTTTTTTTGGGGGAGCAATTTTAAGTTTACAAAAAATTTATTTACTAATTAAAAAACAAAAAAGTTTCACGTGAAAAAAAAGCGTTTTTGCATTTTTTTTTTAAAAATTTTTTTTACAACTTCACATTTCACACTAATTTAAACCCTTTAAATTTAAATTTCCCTCATGTGGATACCTAATAATATTTTTTTTTTTGTGTAAAATGTAGCACAATAATGTTTTTTTAAGTAAAAAATTTTATTTTTTTACCATATTTTTTTTACTTTTTTTTTTTATCCCATTAAGGTTATGTTGACACGGCGTAATTTTGGTGCACATTTCGCCCCGTATTTGCGCTTAATACGCGTTTGAGAGACCCCGCAATTCCGGGGAAAACAATAGCCTCAATTTTCGTGGCACCCTACATTGACCTTGGCTAACGAAAAAAAAGAAATAAACATAATTATTTTTTTTTTTTCATTCCCCCAAAAACAAAAACCACACGGACAACCCCAGTCATAAATTTTTATTCGGGGCCCAAAAGTTTTATTCAGATTGCTTTAAAAAACCCCAAGGGGCGTCGCTCGCCTCCCATTGGTCCAAAAAACGCGCCCTTTTTAAATTGCCAACACAAGCCGCTCAGAATCCTTTTCCCCATAAAACTCTATGAAAAGTAGCTCGCGCTCTGATTGGGTGAGCAGGGGCAGCCCCCCCCCGCTTCAACCAATCGCTCGTTACTGCTTTTTTTCTGTTTTTGAACTGTCCCCCCCCTTTGAATAATTGTCAATTTTTTCTCCTAGGATATAAAGGGACATTGTCCTCCTATTCGATTTGTCAATTCTCCCCATAGGTTAAAGGGACATTGTCGCCCCATCTATTGGTCAATTCTCCTCCATAGGATATAATGGGACATTGTCGTCCTATTCTTATTGGTCCAAACTTCTCCAAAAAAAGGGAAAA
>JAODAL010009118.1:0-113000 GCA_025379985.1 Phyllomedusa bahiana
CCCCAACACATCAGACTTTTCCCTTTTTACCAGCTTAAAAAGCAACCTGAAAACCCTTTCTTCAGGTTGCCTTAACCTTTCCAACCCTTGTCACTACTTCCTCCACAGACATGTCTGCCCCTCACCTCCTGTCTCTTTCCCCCTCCTTGTAGATTGTAAGCCCTCGGGGGTAGGTCCTCTCTCCCCTGTCGTGCCAATTGTCATTATCACTTATCACTGTACTCTTTTGGGACTTATGTAATTGATGTAACCCCCTCGAATGTACAGCATCCTGGAATTAGTGGAGCTTTAAAATAATAATAATAATAATAATCATAATCATAATAATGTTCACACGGCTTATTTTGGGACGGATTTCAACCAGTAATTTGCGCCGTACTGCACGAATTACAGGCTGTAATCCGTCCCAGTCATTACGGTAAGCCACAGTTCTCATAGAGAACTATGGATTCCGTCTCCTCTCCCCGCTCGCCGGGACATGTCAATTATTCACTGCGGTATACGCGCCGTGGACATTGAATGTCTACGGGGCCAGCGGGCTGCCGGCTCCCGAGCACATGGCGTAATTGCGGGCGAAATACGTCCCCGCAATTACGCCGTGAATAAGCCGTGTGAACTCGGCCTAATGGTCATGTGCATACTTGCCAATTTTTTAAAGTGGCAATCCGGGAGATTTTGAGTCAAAGCATACTGCGAGCGCTACCCCAGAGATTTGCATAGACCATGCCCAGAATTTTACATAACACACCCCTCTTGCACTAGAACCACACTCTCTTTTTCACAACTGTTTAACAATTTCAACTGTCAGCCAGCTTTCCTGGATATTGGATAGCTGAGCCAGTATCCAGGAATATTGGGTAACGCCACATTTATCAGTTTCCCTCCAGAGGAAGGCTAGCCCCCCTGCACCAACTTGTGTGGTTTTTTTTTTTGGTTGCTTTTAATACATACTAATGCAGTTTGCTCTGCTATTCTATACAATAAAGAGAAAGGCAATCCCAATACATACCAACAAATACAGAGTAAAAGAACACTCTTTTGGCCTCTATGGAATATCTATGGGTATATTTACTGTAGATGCCCATAGTTTTCCAGGTGATTATAGTAAATAAAAATATCCTAACAATCTTACTGCATACAGTCAAGCATATAAGCATGTTTAAACTACACATCTACAGAATTTTGTGAACACATGAATATAATGTCATACAGACACAATGTGCCATTATCTCTATCCTTTACTAGGACAAGCAGCTTGAGGTCTTCTTATTTTTTTATAGCAGGTGCCATCTCCATTGCTGCTAGGCAAAGACAGTACTGCTATTTTACAGTATTATCTGTTTTTAAGTTGCCATTCAGCATGGTTTTACTATCAGCAATGCACTTGTAATAAAAGATCAGCGACACTTTCTTGCCATTATTTAACACAAGTCCAAAAAGATGGCACCCTATGCAGATGTCTTTTTGTTGCCCCCCCAAAACACTTTTCTTCCTTCCTTTTAGTACATTGTCCCCTTTTCCACACCGTCTCTTCATTCTTCACTATCCCCACCATCATCCCTTCTGGAATACCTCCCTACAGTTTCATCTTTTCTTTCTGCACTACCCCCACCATTATCCCTTCTGAACTACCTTTCCACAGCTCCATCTCTTCCTTCTGTACTATACCCCCACCAACATCCCTTCTAGATAACCTCCCCATAGCTCCATCTTCTCCTTCTGCACTGCCGCCACCATCATCCCTTCTGGACTACCTGCCCACAGCTCCATCTTTTCCTTCTGTATTACCAACACCATCATCCTTTCTGGACTACTTCCACACAGCTCCATCTTTTCCTTCTGCACTACTAACACCATCATCCCTTCTGGACTACCTCCACACAGCTCCATCTTTTCCTTCGGGAAATTTTACCCCACCTTTAAATCCCTACTGGACTACCTCCCCACAGTTCCATCTTTTCCTTCTGCATTACCCCCACCACCATCTTTTCTGGACTACTCCCCCCAGTTTCAGATCTTCCTTCTGCACTACCACCATCATCATCCCTTCTGGACCACCTGCCCACAGCTCCATCTTTTCCTTCTGTATTATCAACACCATCATCCCTTCTGGACTACCTGCCCACAGTTCCATCTTTTCCTTCTGCACTACCAACACCATCATCCCTCCTGGACTACCTCCCCACAGTTCCATTTTTTTTCCCTGCTGGTGCCCCACCACCATCTTCGGGGACTCCCCCCCCCCCCCCTTACGTTTCCCCTTTCCCCTTTGCTCTACCACAATCGTCGTCCCTTTTGGACTACCTGACAATAGTTCCATCTTTTCCTTCTCCACTACCTCCCACCACTATCCCTTCTGGACTACCTCCCTACATTTCCATCTTTTCCTTCTACACTACCCCCCACAATCATCCCTTTGGACTATATCCCCACACTTTAAGCTCTTCATTCTGCACTACCTCCATCATCATCCCTTCTGGACTACTTCCCCACAGTCAGCTTTTCCTACTGCACTACCCTCACCATCATCCCATCTGGACTACCTCCCCAAAGCTCCTTCTCTTCCTTCTCCACTGCCCCATCCCTTCATTGTGCAGCAACACTGTCCTACGTTTGCTCTTACAGCACCAGTCACTTGTTTCACTGTAAAGCTCCCCTGTATCATTGCAATTCCATCTGTTTCTGCAGCATTTCTCTTCATTAATGTGTCTTCCAGTCATCTAAACTTCCCTCCCCCACAAGCATCACTTCACATCTTCCTCTGCAGCACCACTCTACTTTTTTATTCCCTTACAAGACCACTCACCTTCTTGCAGTGCAATCTCCCCTCTCCTCCTAAGGCACTATCTCCTCCACTACTGCTTGTCATCACCTCTTGCGGTGACCCAGAGGATCCACAAACCGGCTAACGTTACAATTTCAAATGTAAATCTGTTTTCCCTTAGTCCTGTCAGAAGCACAATGATGGGGAAATATCTGCCCTGCTGACTGATAGGACAGATGGATTTTTTAATGAGTGGATATCCTATACAGTGAAGTCTCTTATCCTTTGTATATACAATGACAAGCAAAAGGGTAACAATGTTTTGAGCTTCTGAATTTCAGACTCCATATCTCACTATCCACTTCAGCTTTGAATGTCAGACCACCATCATTTTATGGACTATCTATAGATAATTTGACAACTATTTAGCGTATGCTTTATTATGCAGATTCTTGTCATGTAACTGCATTGTTACTGTTTTGCTCCTAAAAATCAAAAGTTCTATTTTTATTATTTTGTTAGTATTTTGTAAATTCAACTTTGGCTTTCAACACTACCTGAATTCATTTGGGCATGCTCTCATTAAGATTCAAACATGACATGACCGAAAACAGATCCCAGGTCTCTTCTGCACGCTGTCAATGTTTCTGCATACTAGTCGACTCAGTTGGGTATGAATACAGCTTTTTTTTCACAAGTGTTGGGTTGAGGTCTGGGGACTATGGAGTCCAATCCAGCAACTGTATTTCATTATCATTGAACCATTTCTAAGCCAATCTTGACGTATGTTTAAGGTCATTGTTCTGCTAGGACACTATGTCATCCTTTACATACCCATAGTCCTTGAGTATATGAAGTAACTTATCTTGTAGGATGCTCACATGTAGCTCAGCATTGAAACCACTATTGATCCTGGTCAAGTATTCGAAACCTTTGACTGTGAAACAAACCCATATCATCAGGCTTCCTCCACTGAACTTGACAATTCCTTCAGTTTCTCAGTCCATTAACTCCCCCTGGGAAATCTTCTTCATGGCTGATCCACAATTCAAACCCATTACTCTTCACTTGGGAATCAACCTAATAACACACAGAGCTATTAGGGAACGTGAGAACAGGTTGTATTTTGCAGCATACAAGAAGAAAATGATTGTTCCACCATCAAGAGCAAAACAGTAACAATGGAGTTACACAAAAAGAATGTGCATAACTAACCATATGCAAGTAAAATTTATGTATGAGATAGCCAAGATGATTGACAGGAAAAAGGGAAGACAGAGTTACATTCTAAATCTTCTGCTTCCCTTGTGTTCTACTCAGCAGCACTATAATGGGGATGGAGCAAGAAAACTCCATAGGGAGGGATCCTCTGCATGGACCTTAGGATTGAACTCACAAGGGAAGCGTTATCTGAGGACCTTTCTGAGATTTTATAGGATAAATGTGCAGATTTGGTCAGTGCAGATTTCAGCCACAGTAGTGGATTGGGCACTAGTTCTGTGTGACCTGAGGAAAGAAGGTGGTGTTGTGCAGTTATTTAGCACATGGAAACAGAAAAAGGAAAAGCAAATGTTTGCTTTAACTTGTGAAGCAGCGACCAAAGATGCAGTTTAGCAAACCAAACATTGAAATTGCTGCCTGTGCAATGACAAACACAGGACACCAACAACTGAAGTTAACTACAGACATCCAGACACACTGCAGACTGTGTGCAGCAGGCTACCGGAGAAAGGAATCGATATTCATACCATAAGGCAAGTCTGCATACATAAATGAAAACCATTATCTTTAAAGGTGTATTCTAAACACATTGATTAGCTTTAAACATGTACAGTAGGTAAAAATAAAGACAATTACCAAATTTATTGGTATTCTAATTTTGCTTCCTTTCACAGATAGAGCAGATCTTATCTTATCTTTGTGTGCACCGACCATCTCTCTCTGCTCTCATTGCTCCAGCTACTGTGGCCGACCCTGGTGAGGTCACACCCTGTTGTGTGTTAAATCCAGCACAGGAGCTCGTCTATTTATGTTACTGACAAAATGTAACCCTTTAGTGCTCTCTAACCTTCTGCCTTACTGTTTGAACCTTTCTGTTAGCAGTGTTACTCTAACAGGCTGAGCTAGGAATAGCTATAGAGCAACCCACAGTGTAACCAGTAGGGGAAGCCTAAAGCTGGCTGTGAAGATCAGGCTAATCGAAACAGCATGGTGAGAACACTACTTTAAGGACACAACCTTAGTGTTTCACCTGTCCTACATCTAGAAAGACAGAAAAAACTACCACAAGGGGCAGGATCGGAGACTCCATTATATAGCATAACCACTCATTAAAATTCCACCTGTCCTACCAGTCCGCAGAGCAGAGATTTCTCCATTATTGTGCTGCTGACAGGGATGCAAGGAAAGTCAAGTTACCAATATGAAACCTGGTTTCTAACTAAGTGCAATACGTTCACATTTGCATGCCCTAGTATTCAGATCTGACGCCCACTCTAAACTAGTTTATAGAATTTTTCAGCCAAGCGTACAATTGTCTTGTTGCACAATTTCCTTGACATTTTATTCACAGTAACATTGTCCTGCAACCATCTCAGCATGTCATTCCATTTTTACTTATTTCTGATTATATCAGCATGCTTGCTTCTTTACAGATCTCTTGGATACTCAGCCACTGCAGGAAACAGACGAGGAACTCGTGCCTGACATTGACTATACGGAAATAATATCTGAGGAAGAGAAGGAAGAGCTGAAGAATGAACTAGTTAAGGTAGTTTTCATGATATACTTATATTCATTTATAACAAAGTATGCAGGAGCAGAAGTAATACTACTTAAACCAAAGTTGTTAGACTAAATATTTCCCATTGATGTTTGAAGAATATTCATTTATTCACAGACCAAGCTATTAACTGTCCCCTATGATTACACAAACATATGGATCATTGCTGCTCTGTTTTTGTTCATGCTCGCTGCTTAGTAATCTAGCCAATTTTTAAAATATCATCATTAACCGTTTCTTTATTGGTTTTAGTCCATTTTAAGTTTGTGATCTATTAAGTCAACAAGCAGATAAGATATTGTTAATGGGAGTTGTTCTTTAAATTGTTCATTAGTTAGCATTTTTCAGTGTACTACCGTGGGGTGTTTTTAACGGCCAGAAATTGGCTCATTAAGAGCCTAATACATCCTACACCCCTGTTAATTAATTCTAGAATACACAATGAGTGTTTAAACTGTTTATAAGCTAATTAGACTAGAAGAGGAGACATGGCCTAGTGCTGCAGGATAGATGTGCTTTGCATTTCGCTTTGGGCTCAAAATCGAGTTTTAGTTGTAGACAAAATCTGAGCATAATCAGAGTAACCAAAGAGTGATCTCTTTAAAACTACCTCCTTGTCTGGATGCTTTCTTGAGGTAATATATCAGCTGTTGTGCTTATGAAAGAGATTTAAATTTCATCAACTATAAATCAGATTCTTGTTACATTAGATTAGTACATTAAAATGGTAACTAAATTCCAACAAAGTCTTGTCTGATAGTTTAAGCCTGAATATACCAATAAAGCAGGATTAGTAGAGATATATTTGAGATATTGATCACTATAATTTGAGTACGATAATGAGTATAGATGTCTATGGATCTCATAGTCATGTGGTCTCCACATTTCAGACTATTGTTTCATGCAGTTGTCCAATATAAAAAATTGCTTAATTGAGTTAACCAATTGCTCAAGTGTAAGAGACAATTATATTGGAATTACAAGTTAGGTCTCAAAAACACATTGAATTCTGGTATATTATTGTTCAAGGACAGATTTGAAACTATCTTGAAAAGTTTCATATCACTAACAAGGTGGTTAAAGGTCACTATTGCAATGTAGTCCAGGCAAAATGGTCTAAGCCAGAATGAGAAGAAACACATTGAGCTCCTTTGCTGATCCAGAGGAATTCAAAATAAAATCCTTTAGTTCTAATTGTAGCTTTTGGAAACCAGTAAAAAAAAATTAGAATCCAAAACTGAACATTTTGTGCAAATAACAAAGGAAATTACTTGGCCACCATATTAAACATATTCTGCATGGCAGAAGTAAACAGCTTCCAGGATGGATGCAATGCCCACTTGTCTTTGTGTGTGATACCCAGTTTGTCTCCCAGGAATGAATCCAACCTCATGAGAGTGAATATTTTGGAGTATGTGGATGGTATGTGGATATCTAAGGCTTTTCATTATTTACAAAGTATGGTATGGTATGGTATCAAGAGCTGCTCAATTGCCATAGATTAGATTAGGGGGGCAGGTCCACTGAAAAATGTCCATTTTAAGATGTAGGATGTTAGTCAAGGTGCAGTGCTCTACAGAATTGTAGAAATGTATTATTATTATTATTTACCTATGTAGGAATGCCTGGAAAAAGGCTATATTTAAATTGTTGTGGAGTTACTGGAGAAGGTCAGGTATAAAGTGCAAGGCATAATAGAATAATGAACTTCCATTAAAATGTTTTTGGGGCTTGATATTCCATCACACCATAAAGTATGCTTGGATTTGGCAATGCAGCATTTTTAGCATGTGGGGTTTTCAGGTTAAAAAATTATTTGCTCTATCACCATGCAAACAGAGCCAGTATTACCCTACTGTAAGCTGTTCTTGGCATGAATGGTAATCAGTCTTGGACTGGCCCACAGGAGAGCAGAGGAAACTCCTGATGAGCCCTGATGCATGATGGGTCCCTCACAATAGCAGGCCTGGAGCTGCTTTTGAGGGAGAAAGGCAGAGAAAAATAGGCAGGAAACAAGAGGCTAAAACCCGGATAAAAACTAAGTACCCTGGGTCTTTGCCGAAAACTGGATGGAGAGCCGGCTGAAATGCTAAGCACCCTGGGTTCTGGCAGAAAAACAGATGGAGCCGATTAGAATGCTAAGCACCCTAGGTCCCAGAAGAAAAGCTCATGTGGACCCAGCTGAAGTGCTAAGAACCTATCGGATGGCCATATACCTTTTAAGGACCCAGAGACCATAGCCACTTTAACTATAGTGCAAACAGTGTATTTGCTCTGGCCGTCTGGCTTAGGCACCACATACATCTGTGTTTGCTTCTTTAGGATGCAGATGCAAGTCTACAATTGAATTTTATGGCTGACCAGGAGTTCATCAGGTACCTGCTGATATTGGGCACTTGCCTTCATATGTGTGTTGGGAATTTTTTTGGGGGTAGGCACCAGGTAGCAGGGAAGTTTTTTTTTTTCCAACACCTCTCTCCTTCCGCTTCACCAAGTGTGGTGTCTTTTTGGGGAGTGGGAATTGCGGCAGTCTGCAGTGAGAGAGAGGTGGAAGGATGGCTAAATCGGTCCATATCAGATTGGTGGAGCAGATGGTTACTTTTAGGGATGTCTTGTGGCTGCAGATACATAAAAGCATTGCTGAGGATGAAATAACTGGTGCCCCTGACTGGACCCCAGGGATAGTGATTTAAGCAGCTGGTGGGAGTTAAAAAGTCCAGGGTAGGTGGAGGCAGGATAGCTGGTGAGGTCCCAGGGGAGGTGGAGGCAGGCTAGCTGGTGAGGTCCAGGGGAGGTGGAGGCAGGCTAGATAGTGAGGTCCAGGGGAGGTGGAGGCAGGCTAGTGAGCTCCAGGGAGGTGGAGGCAGGCTAGATAGTGAGGTCCACGGAGGTGGAGGCAGGCTAGATAGTGAGGTCCAGGGAGGTGGAGGCAGGCTAGATAGTGAGGCCCAGGGAGGTGGAGGCAGGCTAGCTGGTGAGGTCCCAGGGGAGGTGGAGGCAGGCTAGCTGGTGAGGTCCCAGGGGAGGTGGAGGCAGGCTAGATAGTGAGGTCCCAGGGGAGGTGGAGGCAGGCTAGATAGTGAGGTCCAGGGGAGGTGGAGGCAGGCTAGCTGGTGAGGTCCCAGGGGAGGTGGAGGCAGGCTAGATAGTGAGGTCCAGGGAGGTGGAGGCAGGCTAGATAGTGAGGTCCAGGGGAGGTGGAGGCAGGCTAGATAGTGAGGTCCAGGGGAGGTGGAGGCAGGCTAGCTGGTGAGGTCCAGGGTAGGTGGAGGCAGGCTAGCTGGTGAGGTCCCAGGGGAGGTGGAGGCAGGCTAGCTGGTGAGGTCCCAGGGGAGGTGGAGGCAGGCTAGCTGGTGAGGTCCCAGGGAGGTGGAGGCAGGCTAGATAGTGAGGTCCCAGGGGAGGTGGAGGCAGGCTAGATAGTGAGGTCCAGGGGAGGTGGAGGCAGGCTAGATAGTGAGGTCCCAGGGAGGTGGAGGCAGGCTAAATGGTGAGGTCCCAGGGGAGGTGGAGGCAGGCTAGCTGGTGAGTTCCAGGGAAAGCGAGGCAGGCTAGCTGGTGAGTCCATGGGCAGGTGGAGGAGGCTAGTTTGGTGAGGGTCCCGGGGTGGGGGAGGCAGGCTAGATAGGAGAGTGTCTCTGGGGTGAGCAGGCTCAGATATGAGGTCCAGGGGAGGTTGGAGGCCGGCTAGCTGTGAGGTCCGGGGTAGGTGGAGGCAGGCTACTGGTGAGGCCCCCGGGGGAGGTGGAGGCAGGTAGTAGGGGGGTCGCGGGGGTGGGGCAGGTAGATAGTGGGGGTCCGGGGATGGGGCAGGCTAGCTGGTGAGGTCCAGGGTAGGTGGAGGCAGGCTAGATGGTGGGGTCCCAGGGGAGGTGGAGGCAGGCTAATAGGGGGGGCCAGGGGAGGTGAGGCAGGTAGCGCTGGGGGCCCCAGTAGTAAATGAAGGACACTTCCCACCCTATTGAATGAGGAGCAGTATTTTCTTGGATGGGGAGGAATCTAAAACTCTTTTTTCCCTGCCGGCCTGCAGGGGGGGGGGCCGGAGTACTGAGAGACAGCATCCCCTTTTTCCTGTGGCAGAGCTGCTGGCCCCGCCCCCTGAGCTCACTGTGCTGCCCGTCCCCGGCCTCATCAATGAGGTAAGCAGCCGCTGCGGAGCTGCGCGCCCAGCACAGAATTTATGTCTGATGCTACCAGTCCTGACTCCTGATGCTGCCAGCACAGACACTGAGGCGGAGCGGCCCACAGCTACACATGATAGCCTTAACAGTGGCGCTGCTCCTGTATTAAAGAAGGTAGGAGCAGCGTCAGCTGATTGTATGTAATGCAGGCGGCCCAGGAGTCACACCGCCCGCCGGGCATTTGCCCGGCTTGGCAGGTGCTCAGTCCGGGCCTGGCCGCAGGGCATGGCAAGCTCTTTGACATGGTGGGCCTCTGAGAATAGCAGGCCTTTTTTTTTAATGAGAAAAAGAGAGCCAGAAAGCCAAAGTCATATTCAGCGTGTTCAGTCATGTAAAGAAGAATGGGCCCCAAAAATCAACTCCACTAATGGCCCCAGGTACCATGGTCCGATATGATGTTAATACCTATGTTTTGGTCTCTTTTTATTGAAGCAGATCTAAGAAAGGAGAAATTCTTAGGCACAGAATTAATGTTTAATAAGAATTATCTCTCTATTTCAGTACCTTTTATTTATACAAAAGAAATCTGTATGAAATGGGCCCTAGTATCTAAATTATAAGTTTGACTCTGCTCAAGATATTAAGTAATCTGTCACAGTAGGGCAGAGGAATCCTATGATTCCCCCAGAGTAAAAACAGTTCTCTGTTATTTGAACAGGGAATCTTGTTGTTTTGTTCCTTTGTATAGAGTACACAACATACATAGTTAACAGAGAAACAATTGAGACATTTTTTGGCAGACAGATATTTGGGAATGAAAAGTATGGAGTATGTTAATATTGAGACTTTTTGTAGACATAAACATAGATTATTACTGGTTTAGTGGCCAGTTTGAATCTATCTCTCAGTTCAACAATTGGATATAAAGGATTGAAAATAATCAGAAATTCCCATAAAAATTTACGATAAACATAACGAACCTCAAAACCTTATAAAAATTTTCTAACATTTTTAGGGATGCCCCCACGGAGGGTTTTTTCTTTTCCGGGTTTTTCAGGGGCTTGCGTTTTTTCGGGGACGGCCTAAAAAATGAGAACGGGCTCTAGGGGAAAAACCCGTGCGGGCGTCCCCATGAACGGGTTTTCCCCCCGGCTTTTTTTCCCGCCTGTGGGTTTCCCGAAAAAACTTTCCCTGAAGGGCCCCATTTTTCCCGTCCCGTTTTCGGACGGAATTGTGCATATAAATGTGAAGGGGGAGGGCTTTTCATGCGGAGAAAACCCCTCCCCCCGGGGGCCGTGGGGACAGCCCAAACGGGGACAAAAATTCCCGGTCGGATAACCAGCAGTATTTGCCCCTTACCGTTTGTAACGCCCCCCTAGGGACTGTTTTTTACATTTCCATGCGCAGGGCCCCGTTCTGGATCGCAGACATGACTGTGTCCCTGCTGCATTCCTGTGTTTGTCCCAGTCTCTCCTGTGTCCCTTAGGGTCTGTATTTTCCCCGGTCCTTGCCCCTGCTCCTTTGCCTGCTTTTTCTGTCTGTTCTGCATGTGCCCCTTGGGTGCGAGTGGCTCGTGGTCTGGTTTTAAAAGGGACGGTGCCCCAATTTCCGGGCCCCAAAGACCGCGATCTCCTGTGACTTAAGGAACTTCCTGCCTGTACTCCTGGTCAGTTCATTCAGAACTTCTGACCTGTGTGTTCCTGTTCATTTCTGTTACCTGTTGTTATGCCTTTCTGTTACCTTAGCCCTGTACCAATCTGTTACCTGCCTGGGACTCTGTTATCTGCCTGTACCCAATGTCTTTTGTGCAGCACTTCGGTTTGCCCCCCACGGGAAAGCCTTCAGGTGTAGGGCCGGGAGGTTTCCCAAAAACCGGGCAAAGGGCGGGTTCCCCCCTTGCGGGGGGGCTCCGGTGAAGACCAGGGGCCCCTTTTTACTTTTTCCCCTTGGTGCGGTCTTTTCCCTTTTTCCCAAATCAAACATCACGGGGGGCCTCAAGGATCCACCATTACCGGCGCTCGTTTGTGTCAGTCCCTGCTGAACTTTTTTGAACGGAAAAGCTCTTTTGTAGTCCCCCAATCGGGAAACCAACTTTTATTTTCCAGAGCAATGTAAGAAATAAAAGCTGAATTCTGATTGGTTGCTAGGGGCAACAAATACCATTTTACTGTTCAAAAGTTTTAATAATCAATAAGGCCCAATACTTAATTTTTTTATAATCTTGTACAGTGTACATAGTGTCCGATGACCAAAAAGTGAGGGAAATTTGGGGTCTTAAAATGTCTTAAAAAATTGGTTCACCTCATGGGGGTTTTTTTTCCCCCTTCCCCCTAGTTTAACACTTTTTAAAACTTTTGCAATTTCTTTAATAAATGGGTTTAACTGGATGGACGTTTTTGTCTTTTTTCAGTTTAAAAAACTATGGGAACCCATGTAAAATTTTGAAAAACCTTTTTATTTTTTCACTTTCTTTATCGGGGTTTAAATTAAAGGGTTTTCTGGGATCTAAGACTGCTCTCTGGTCCCCTTTGGGGGTTTATTAAAAAAAGGGAAAAATAGTCATACTTACCTCCCGGACGGTCTACTTCAGTTCCGGTTTCAATCTGTACATCCCGGAAGTAGCCAAAGTAAAAGGGTTTCGTAATTTACAGACCAATGGGCCCCATGCACGGGGGAAATCTGGGGGCCCGTTAATGGCTGCAGCCCGTCATTTGGGGTTTAAATCTTTTCCCTTTGGGCACTGAGGAATGTACAAAAAAGGAGCCGGGAATTTAAGTTTGCCCTTTCCCGGGGGCGTAACTATGAGTCTTATCTTTTAATCATGCCCAATGGACCAACGAGTAGTCTTAGATCCTGGAGCATCCCTTTAAAGCTTATGGACTATAGTGTCTTGGTCCTTAATATGTGTTTTTTAAGTTTTTTGCTATGTATGTAATGTGTGGCCAAAGGGTAAAAAATTTAAGGGGGTTCCCTTTTTTATGTTTTTCATACCCCCCAATTTTGTTGAATTAGCAAAATGTGCCCCGTTTTGGGTTACAAAACTGACTTCAGTTTGTGAAAATTTAAATATTTTATACACTTGGGGGATTTTTTAGGTTTTTTCCCCCCTACAAAAAATGTTTTATCCTAGGGTACAATTTAAAAATTTTTAAAAGAAGGGGAAACTAAAAAAAAATCCGAAAATAACACTAATAATTATTAATTAAATTTTCATATTATTTTCATGAAAAAAGATTTTATACAAAAGAAAACAGAAAAAAAATTTTTTTGGTTTGAGAAAAACCCTTTTTTTGCAAAATTTCAGGGGTCAGGGGCATTTCTTGTATTTCCCTTTACCCAAATTTGCACAAAATGCCGGCAAGGGGATTTTTCCCCCTCCTCCATACGGGTCTTCTCCAGGGTCTTTTGGTTCTGGGGGGCAGCCGTTGGGCTACATTGAGTTTCAGCTCCCTTCAACGATTTTCGATTGGGTTCAAGTCTGGAGACTGGCTAGGCCCCCCTAGGATCTTGAAATGCTTCTTACAGAGCCACTCCTTAGTTGCCATGGCTGTGTGTTTCGGGTCATTGTCCTGCTGGAAGACCCAACCACTACCCATCCTCAATGCCCTTACTGAGGGAAGGAGGTTGTTGGTCAAAACATCATGATACATCCATCCTCCCTTCAATACGGTGTAGTCACCCTGTCCCAGAAAAGCCCCACACCCCCACCCCCAAAGTGTTCTTGGGATTGTACTCATCCATCTTCTTCCTTCAAACATGGCGAGTGGAGTTGATACCAAAAAGTTCTATTTTGGTCTCATGTGACCACATGACCCTCTCCCATCCCTCCTCTGGATCATCTAGATGGTCATTGGCAAACTTCAAACAGGCCTGGACATGTGCTAGTGTGAGCAAATGGAACTTGTGTGTCCTGCATAATTTTCATCCATTACAGTATAGTTTGTTATTAACGGTAATCTTTGAGACTGTGGTTCCAGCTCTATTCAGGTCATTGACCAGGTCCACCCCTGTAGTTCTGGGATCATTCCTGACCTTTTTCAGAGTCATCCTTACCCCACGAGGTGAGATTTTGCATGGAGCCCCCCACACCGAGGAAGATTGAAAGTCATCTTGTGTTTCTTCCATTTTCTAATAATTGCACCAACTGTTGTTGCCTTCTCACCAAGCTACTTGCCTATTGTCTTGAAGCCCATCCTAGGCTTGTGGAGGTCTACAATTTTGTCATTGGTGTCCTAACACAGCTCTTTGGCCTTGGTCATGGTGAAGAGGTTGGAGTGTGATTGATTGTGTGGACAGGTGTCTTTTATACAGAAAACATGTTCAAACAGGTGCAATTACTACAGGTAATGAGTGCGGAATAGAACAGCTGCTAAAAGAAAAACTAACAGGTCTGTGAGAGCCAGAATTCTTGCTGGTTGGTAGATGATAAAATACTTATTTCATGCAAGAAAATGCAAATTGATTATTTAAAACCATACAATGTGATTTTCTGGATTTGTTTTAGACTCTCTCTCAGTCGAAGTGTACCTACTATAAAAATTACAGACCTCTCCATTCTTTGTAGGTGGTAAAACTTGCAAAGTGTATAAAATACTTCTGCTCACTTATACAGCATGATGTAGCAGCGTTCAGCTTGATCGTGATATCATGGCTTTTCATGTTATCTGCTCTTATCTGTAAATTCAGGCCATTAGAAGCATTGAAACAGTAGAGATAACATTCTGTTCCATGATATCATAGTGTGTTACCTGTTATGCTACAATCCGTATGCTCCTGAGGTATAGGAACTCGGTTATGACTGTAGAATATTAAATGATAAATGTTTTCATGGAAGCAAAGTCTTACAACATGCTCCATTGTAAATAGGGTATAGATGGATTAGAGAACTCTACCACCAGTCATAATAAGCATAGAAAGAACGGTAGGCTTCATATAATCATTATCAGCTCCAAGTTGATACATTATGTTAATATCAATGTGTTTCTTCATTGTTTACTTCTATCTTTGTATAGCTGGAAGATGAAATTGTAACTCTTCGTCAAGTGCTAGCTGCCAAAGAGAAGCACCTGGCAGAAATAAAGCATAAGCTTGGAGTCAGCATGATGAATGAGCTGAAGCAGAACTTCAGTCGCAGCTGGCACGATGTGCAGACGCATTCCGCGTAAGTGTCTAGCTCTTCAAATGACCTCAATAAATATGATTGTACCACTGTTTACTGTATACCTTGTTTGGATTACATTATTGCTATATACATAAAAAGAATACTTTTTTTCCAACATTAACAAATATACAGAATAATTTCTCTTTACTAATTCATTGCTAACACCTGAGTACTACAAGACAGTGACTGCCAACAGGTAACTTAAAGAGGTGATCCCACCATGCTGTTTCACGGAGCTGGCTCTTCACAGCCATCTTCAGACACCCACTTTCTGTTCAGACTGTGGTTCTACAGCAGTAATTTGTATCAGCTCTGCTATTCTTTGCTGAGTCTGTTAGATGGACCTTGCTAATAGAAGGGTTTAAACAGTAGGGAAGAAGGCTACAGAGATCTAAAGGGTTAAAGTTTGTCATTAGCTTAGATAAACAAGCTCCTGCGCTATTGATAACACTGAAGCAGGGACTGAGGTTACCATGGTGAGACAGGGCTGTTAGTGCAATGAGAGTAGAGAGAGGTGGTCAGCAGCATAGGGAAGTTGTGTACACAAGCAGGAGGTAAGATCTCTGAAAAGAAGCAAAATCAGAACAGCAGTGTCTTTGGTTATAGTTTTTATTAACCCTTGTCTACATGTTTAATGCTTATCATTGTGGTGATAAAACCCCTTTAAGTATAGACCCAACCACATACCACATAACTGTGTCTGCATACCCACTTTTACATGTCCATTGAAGATGGGAACATGGACTAAATATGTGCAAAACATAGCAAATAATCTCGTCATTAATGCTGATTGTAAGGGGTCATTCACATGACGTAATCTCCGTCAGTGGTATCCATTGGGGTATCATGAAGGGGTTGTCTCACTACATTGAGTCATCTTACCTCTGTCCTGTTTTCTTGGTTTCACTTTGAATTCAGGGGCGTGTTTACTGGCTTCCACTAGGCTGCAGTAGAAGCCAGGTCTGTAGCTATAGCAACCCATGCTGGCAGCCTATCCTGAGAGAGCTACAGGTGTGAAGCTATAGCCACCTGAGAAGCTGATGCAGCCCATACAAGAGAGGATATCTAGTTATAGGTAGGACACTGTTAATGGACATATATTGCAAACTGATTTGTTTTTGCAAGACATAAAAAGTAATCCTTGTAGAGAGACAACCCTTTTAAAGGATACTACAACAAAATTTACATTGGGTCCATAGCAAGCAAAATAGAGCAAATGTAGTCCTATTTGGACTACACGTTATATTTCCTAGGAGTATATGCTTTTTGTGTGGGGTGTATGAGCATGGAAGACCTTACTTTTGTGTCCCACACAGAAAGCGTGTACCTTTGGCAAATAGTGCAAACGTAGTCCAATTAGGACTGTGTTTGCTCTATTGATTTCTATAGACATGCCGCCACTCTGTCGCAGTACCCCTCAGGATACCTTTTTCACGGTACCCTGACAGAAACCACCGACAGAGGGCATAGCATTATGTGAACACACCCAGATTTGAATAAAAGCATTTTCTTGCGACATAAAGTCTGTTTGAGTAATTTAAAATCAGCCAATTGTCCAAAGCAAAGAACAACAATACATGCCCTTCTGTCTATCACTGAGCATATGTGCACTTCCTAGAGCTCTAGCTGAAAACCTGGGTTGGCCAATATCCCTAGTCATATTACAAGGCTCGTTAAAAGGTTAGACATTGACTCACAGGATAACTACCTCCAGTAGGTGGGGCCATAGAGAAATGGTTTTCTTCCATCTGGAAGAAGGCTAATTTGTATATGTTTCCCATTGAACATTGACTTCAAGAATCCATACATAGGTGTATCTCTTTAAAAAGAAACAAAACCCCCAAGTTTGCTTTAACAGCATCTCAGCCAGACTTTACACTGCAATGTATGCAATTAACTTATAGGTTTACTTTAATATAGGAACTTTAATATAATACTTAAAGGTAACTTTAATATTTATGTAAAATATTATGTATGTCAAAGATATTTAGGATAAAGATTTCAACAGGAGGAACTTAGAGTTTTAATTTACTGAAGAAATTGTGAAAATGAGATTGCAGAGTAAAGGCAAAACACAAAAATGAGCAGTTTTAAAGAAATAATTTCTCTAAAAGCCAAACAAAAACAAATGAGTAATTACATAAATATTAAACCCATGGGTAATTGCCTTGAAAATTACCGTTTCAAATCAGTGAAGCCTGTAATTTGCTAATTGATCGAGAGAATGAGCATGAAGTTTTGGGATGCCACAGCTGGCTTATCCTCCGCCTGTGCTGTAATACAACCTGTGTGCACTCAGCACTGGAATTCAGCTGGAATCACATATATAATTAAGTCAAAGAATGGATCACTGGTTTCTAACTACTCTGAATTCGGTCCATACTTTAAATAGTGAAGACATTTATAGAACTCAACATTGTGCTCGATTTACCAGTAGTTCCTTGAAACTGAAAGAAGACAGACAAATAAAGCAGACGTGTGGTTCATTCATTCAGCACAGAAATCTTTTCCTACCTTGGAAACATATTTGGAAAGAAAAAAATAAATCCATGCTTTCAATATTTTCAACCTAGATTAATACATTTTATGTAGACATAAACACATATATAAGAAATCCACAAGGTAGAGTAAAGCAGTTAGGTTTAAAATACATTTGCATAATTCTCTTACACCTGCCAATGTTTTTGACAGTCAGAACAGTATAGCATTGTATAACAAATTAGAGACCTCCACGACCAATAATAAGTCAATAGGAAAAAGAGATCCTAACGGATTACAACAGAACCATCAAATTGATCGTAGTGATATTCGGATCATATTAATTATAGATCTTGTAAAATGGAAACAATGAGACCAGTTTCAACAGACTGATATGTCAATACTAGTGGTGCTCAAAAAGGTCCCTGTATGTTTTGATACTGGTCCGATTAAACATGTCGGAACCCCAATTTTTTTCTCTAGGCTTCTCCCTAAACCTAAACTGAGGTTAGGGTGCTTTCACACTGTGCAGCTTTGGTGCAGTTTTAACTGCGCTCTAATTAAACTGCCTTTATTACCAGCAAGCTTCTTTCACTTATCTAAACTATTTGGAAAGTGAGTGATTAATTAGTGTGTTTGTAATCCACAAGACTTCAAACACAGTAGTTGATTACTCACTTGAAACACCTTTCTGAACAATTTAGACAACTGAAAGAAGCTTACTGTTAATACAGGCAGTTTAATTGGAAGACTGTTAAAACTGCACCAAAACTGCACTGCGTGAAAGCACCCTTAGGGTTTTTTACAGATTTTTATTAATTAATTTACCATTCCACTGTGTTCTGAGTCTGAGCAGCACTCCCAGTGTGGCATCACTTCAAATGCAATGTCACTTTTTGTTACCATAAGTGTAACTCTTATGTTATAATAAACAAAAGTGACATCTGACCAGAAGTGACTCTGCACCAGAACCATTACTGGCAAGGTAGGGTAACTCTTGAAAAACCCCAAAAATCCAAACCTTAAGCCCCAACTCAGAGAAAGGAGTAGGATAGATGTTTTGGTGATTTTCGCCAGGCTGATCTGATCAATTCCCTTTGATTCAGGATGACTTTGTCATTGATCTAAATCTGAAGCGCAGTAGTAAAAACCAACTTGAGCAGATAAAAATGTTGGAAAATTATGTTGATTTCAAACATTTGATAAGCTGATCTCAAAGGGGTTGTCTGAAAATATAAAAACAAAGCAGAAAATGTATTAAAATAAAAATTCCATCAATGCCGATAATCAGTTGGAGGGGAAGGACTTTGTCACTCACAAACACCGCTCATCGGCACTTGCAGGGTTAAAACACTCGAACCAAACACTAGTCTCCAGCATTCAGAGGGTTAAACACTAACACCCTATTCTCCAGCAGTTACAGGGTTAAACACCATAATCAAGGTTGTGGATTCTT
Organism: Phyllomedusa bahiana; assembly: GCA_025379985.1. Lineage (NCBI taxonomy): Eukaryota > Metazoa > Chordata > Amphibia > Anura > Hylidae > Phyllomedusa > Phyllomedusa bahiana. Next base: position 18,763 of record JAODAL010009118.1, read on the forward strand.
ATAAAATACAAGGACCAACCTTATTAAGGTATTAAGCTTTAATAGAAAAAAGCTACAATGCTAACCTAACATACAAAAAGAAAGCTACAATAAGTTAACATACATATAAGCAATACAGTCATGAAATAATAGGGATAAATCACAGAAACCACCTAACACTTATAAATGTAGATTATCTTCTGGAAGGGATTGGGACGCAGCTCAGATGATGCCTGACCCCCAAAGTGTGTACACCGTTTCCTATTGAAACCATATTTTTATAACTTGAACAATCGGTTCAGGTTTCAGAACTGCCCATCCGTTTATTATGGTAATTTGTTGTCCCTGACTGACTGATTATGTGATGAGGGGAAGGTACAAGAATACCTAATTTTATCTGTCCCTTGATTTACCCATTATAACGTATGTTAAAGGGTGTCAAGGATGGATGGACATGTGAGGTTCTGGTCCTCCTTTGAAGTAAATAAAGTTCAATTACCTATGTCAGGTGTCCCACTTGGAGATAACCTGTTACCCCCAAATAATTTTTTTTATTGGATTATAACCAGAGTTAATTATGTTCAAATAAACCAGCTTGTAGACACATAATCGATCCGTAGTCACTGGGATATACTGTATAACACATTTTCCTATTACACCAAATAAGTAAGACACATTTCTATGACAGAGGGTAAAGGTGCTGGACTGGCCAAGCATGTCTCCAGACCTAAACCCTGTTGAGCATCTGTGGGGAATTCTCAAACAGGAGGTAGAGTAGCGCAAAGTCTCTAACATCCAACAGCTCAGTGATGTCGTCATAGAGTAGTGGAAGAAGATTCCAGTGGCTGCAACCTGTGAAGCTCTAGTGAAATCCATTCCCTATTTATTAGAGAAAGTGCTACACGTTAAAATGCAGTCCTGCTACTGTAAAATGCTTGTCATTACATCCAGGTCTCCAATAAATGTCTTGAAAGACTGTTATTATATCATAATGCAGAACATTTGAGCTTATGACCTGATATTTAGGTATGTTCTCTAGTGAGCTGCTGTAGAAATATTTCCAAATATCAACCCATGTACATTCATGTGCATTTGTGCACCATTACAGAGAGTTCTGCACTTCATTCACTTATGCTTCAAGAAATAAAGAAAACCGAGAGAAAAAACACATTATTTATTAATGATGATAGATCAAAGCAGACATTCCAGGTCCTGCTGATAAACTGTGACCAATTTTGCTTATTTGAATAGTAATTTTCATGGATTACGCAATTAACTTTATACCTGCAGGGCTTGGATCTTATGAAATCAAGCATTTTCTCATTTTTCCTTATGTATAGATGATTTGTGTTATACAAGGTATATAACTATATGAGAGCCCAGTATGTATTTATGGTAGGTACCTGGCCTTATGTATTATATTATTTGATAGCACATAATGCATTTGTATACCTTTATAAGCAGAAATGGTAATGTTGACCAGATGGAGATTAGGGAAGTTATATGTCTATGGGTTCTTAACCCCTTCCCATCATGGCCTATGTTTTTTATTTCTTGTTGCATTCATTTTTTCCAAGAGCCATAGCATTTAATTTTTTCCACCTACATAGTCCTATGAGGGCTTTTTTTTGGCATGACAAGATGTACTTTTTAATGGTGCCATTAATCATACCATATAATGGATGTGGAGTGGGAAAAAAAACCTAATTGCTCATTTTTTGCGGTAGTTTCGTGTTTTATGAGTTCAGTGTTCAGCATGAATGACATATATCTATATTGTGCAACACAGAATGATTCCGGTGATACCAAATGTGTATAGTTTTCTTTATGTTTTAGTACTTTTAAAAAGTTAAAAAAAAAAATCTCTAATTCTTTTAGTTGCCATTTCCTGCAACCAATAACTTTAATTTTTCCATCTATGGACCTGATTGAGGAGTTGTTTTTTTGCAAGCCAAAGTGTAGTTTTTTTTTGTATCATTTTGGAATTCATGTGACTTATTGATAATTTTTATTCCAATTTTTTGGAAACACTAAATGAGCAAAAAAATGCACTTTTGGCATTGGGAATTTTTTTTCTATGGTGCTAACTGTATGGGGTAAATTATATTATATTTTATTACAACGGGCTTTTATTGCAAATTATGTTTAACTTTTTTTAAATTTATAAAATGGCAAAAGAGGGTGTTTTGAACGTTTAATATTTTCATTATTCTTTTTTTCCTTTTGTACATGTAGCCTTGACCAATATGGGGCACAATCGCTTGTACACCATTCAGCATTATTTACATAATGCAGAAAGGTGTACCGACTCCTATTATATCCAGCCTATGGGTGGAAGTAATAGGAGTAATAATATGGAAGCCTTCATTAGGAAACCACTAAATATCCCATAATCTTGTTGCGGGGGCTAATCAGGAAGAGGAATGGTGCACATTCATTTAGTGGCATCTAGAGAGTTAAACAACCAGGATCAGTGCAGTCTCTAATCCCGGCTGATAGTGGCGGGACTAAGATGTAATCAACAACTGACACCAGCTGAGTATGGAGCATGCTCACATATCTCCTTACCGACACTATAATGTATTCATACATCAAATGTCAGTAAGTGGTTAACAGACAAAAGCCAACTGTTGGCTTAGCATTTGTTCAGCCTAGCTCTCTTATTTTCCCCGTACAGACAAGGTCAACCAAGCATGCAAATATTCTGAATTGGGGAAGTTTATAGTGCAAAGTTTTAGCCAATAGCTGATGAGCAGAAAATCTGTAAGGCAAAGCTTCAGCTAATAGCTGAAGAGCAGAAAGTCTGTAAGGCAAAGCTTCAGCCAATAGCTGATGAGCAGGATGTCTGTAAGGCAAAGCTTCATCTAATAGCTGAAGAGCAGGAAGTCTTTAAGGCAAAGCTTTAGCTAATAGCTGAAGAGCAAGAAGTCTGTAAGACAAAGCTTTAGCTAATAGCTGAAGAGCAGGAAGTCTGTAGGTCAAAGCTTTAGCTAATATCGGAAGATGAGTAAGACTGAAGTCGGTAAGGCGAAGCTTGAGCGAATAGGTGATGAGCAGGAAGTCTGTAAGACAAAGCTTTAGCTAATAGCTGAAGAGCAAGAAGTCTGTAAGACAAAGCTTTAGCTAATAGCTGAAGAGTAGAAAGTTTGTAAGGCAAAGCTTCAGCCAATAGCTGATGAGTATGATGTCTTTAAGGCAAAGCTTTATCTAATAGCTGAAGAGTAAGAAGTCTGTAAGGCAAAGCTTTAGCTAATAGCTGAAAAGCAGGAAGTCTGTAAGGCAAAGCTTAAGCAAATAGCTGAAGAGCAGGAAGTCTGTAAGGCAAAGTTTCAGCCAATAGCTGATGAGCAGGATGTCTGTAAGGCAAAGCTTCATCTAATAGCTGAAGAGTAGGAAGTATGTAAGGCAAAGCTTCAGCCAATAGCTGATGAGCAGGGAGTTGGTAAGGCAAAGTGTCAGCCAATATCTGATGAGCAGGAAGTCTGTTAGGCAAAGCTATAGCTAATAGCTGATGAGCAGGAAGTCTGTAGGGCAAACCTTTAGCTAATTGCTGATGAGCAGGATGTTTCTAACACAGCACTTCAGAGAAAAGCTGCAGAACAGGATGACTGTAAGATAAAGCTTCAGCAAAAATCTGCAGAGCAGGAAGTGACATCAGAGAAGAAAACCTTATTTTGATGGATATTTTCCTGTGCAGCCCATTAACATGCAGCCATTTTCTTTTTGCTTATAGTGCTTAGGACTCACAGTGTACAGAGCCTCTTGGTATTGGGGCACCAGAATGAAAGAGTTTTTAAAAACACTTGTACAGTATGTTATATGACTCTAGTAGCTTAGTTTTACTAATTAGGAAATTTTGCTTGTACTTTCCCTTTAAACACTGCCTGATTTTCATTTAATTCTGCTAATTCCCACCCCTCCTCCCCGACATTCTGGAGTCATAACTTTTTTATTTTTATATCTACACAGTTGTATCAGGTCTTGTTTTTTCAGGAGAATTGTACTTGTGTACTTTTATGATTCTGGCAATACCAGACTTATACTGTTTTATGTTCTACTACTTTTCATAATGCTATGCGTCACCATTTTCTGAGACCAATAACTATTTTCTTCTACTGTCTATTGATCTTTTTTAATAACTTTGTATTCACTATTTAGGGGAGTCAAAGCAACTGGAAACAAACAAAATTTTGGGTATTTTATGGCATTCACCATGTGGGCTAAATAATGCCATATTTTAACAGATGTAGTAATGGCAATTATATTTAACTTTTTATTTTTTTATTTTTTCATTTCAAAATGGGATAAAGAGGGTGTTTTGGACTTTTAGGGGGACATGTCTGAAAACTGTCTTGGTCTAAGACTTTTCTTGTTGCCCATAGAAACCAATCAGCATTCCCCTTTCATTTCATATAGTGCTCTGAAGAAATTAAAGGAGCGCTCTGATTGGTTGCTATAGGCAACAAGAAAAGTCTTAGACCAAGACAGTTTTCAGACATGTCCCCCATAATTTTTTTTTATTTTCAAACCTTTATAACATTTTCATTACTTATATTTTTAGTCCCTCTTGACTACCAGGTGTGCGACTACAAGTACATTATTCTACTTGTATTTTAGGAAAGCGTACAACTACACTGTCCAATTACAGCACATCTCAGGCAGGGAGTAATAGGAGCAGAAAGATGGCCCCCGACTACCACAACAATTGGTTGGCACCCTGCAATGGTCACAAGGGGACAATCATAAAGCAAAAAGGAGCATTCCTCTCCCTTTTAAGATGACTCGGTCTAGTTACCATGACATTTAAGTGGCTTGATGACCTGGGTCAGAGTTATCTCTGGTCCTGGCCACTGAAGTCGAATGCCGTACCTGCCATGCATGGAGTGAGCTTAGCTCGTGAGCCTGTTTCATATCTCACTCCTGGCATTATGACGTAAATGTATGTAAAATGTCAGTAAAGGGTTAGGTAAAATAACATCTAGTATCCTGTGTACATAACACCCTGTGGTAAAAAAAAAAATGGAATACAATGTAACTAATTGTAAATACCCCACTTGTATTTCCAGTTTGTCTGTTTCATTGCTATTACAAAATTGTAATAATTGTGGTTAGAATACAACACGAAAATAGCATAATGTACTGCGCTCACTGTAAAACACCTCTGAACCAGTACATTTTTTTAAGGTATAATTAAACGTGCGTACTCTTAAATAATGACTGTTTTTATTGTCAGTCCAAGATACATGCCTAAAGGCGTCAGACTGACTGCTTTGGAGCATATAGGATATGCCATAACCCATGTTGTACAGTAATGACACTGACAAAAGCTGAAAATGCCTTCCTGGCACGAGATGTATCCTGGGACTGTCATGATGCATCAGCATTTTAATTTTACATTGCACTTGGAGTTCTTAAGACAAAGAAAACCATTTCTGTCTGCACTGTTTTTTTTCTGTTAAATTAGGATTCTAGACTTTCTTTTATCCCTCAGGCTATATAGGTTTGTATGTAGTTTCATCAGAAAAAAAAATCCAAAAATGCAATATTGTAAGACTTTAAAATGTTAAATATAGGTACTATTTAGATAGTCTTATCTGGTTGTATGATTTTCATCTGATAATACACAAGTTAATTCTCATTATTATGACCACTTCCTACTCTTAACATCAGCAGCACATACAGTTGAAACCAGAAGTTTACATACACTATATGAAAAGACACATATGCAGGTTTTTCTCACTATCTGTCATGAAATCAGAATAAACCTTTCCTGCTTTAGGTCAATTAGGAATAACTAAATTATATATATTTGCCAAATGCCAAATAATGAGAGAGAGAATTTTTTAAGGCATTTTTATTACTTTCTGCAAAGGTTATGAAGAGCAGTCCATTGAAAAATGTCAAGATAAATGACAGCCAAAGATAAACCAGCCATGCACTGGGGCAGCTCAGACAATACTGAGCAAACCAAAAGATAGGTAGTATTTACGGACCTACGCTTGGTACCTGTCTTTTGGATCGCACAGTATTGTATGAGCTTCCCCAGTGCATGGACGGTGTATCATTGGCTGTCCTTTATCTTTCCATGAAGAGAAGGAAAAAGCTCACCTACTTTGCTGGGCTAGTCCATGTTCTTAATGTGGATCCGCGCTGTGATCTCCTCCGTTCCGGGCACCGCCGGCCAAGCGGTACTCACGCTACTCCAAACAGCATATCCGGGTGCTATCCCACCGCAAGGCTTGCACCGCAAAGAACTCCAAGCTCCGGCAACGGTAATAACACAGCTTTATTCGTCACAGTAAAATCTCAGCAGTACACAAACATTGTCACAGCCTAATCCTGCAGTCAAAACTGACGCGTTTCGAGCTTTACGCTCTTGCTCACAACTGTGAGCAAGAGCATAAAGCTCGGAACGCATCAGGAAGACTGTAGGGCAAACCTTTAGCTAATAGCTGATGAGCACGAAGTTTCTAAGGCAGCACTTCAGCCAAAAGCTGCAGAACAGGAAGACTGTAAAATAAAGCTTCAGCCAACAGCTGCAGAACAGGAAGTCTGTAAAATAAAGCTTCAGCCAACAGCTGTAGAACAGGAAGACTGTAAAATAAAGCTTCAGCCAACAGCTGCAGAACAGGAAGACTGTAAAATAAAGCTTCAGTCAACAGCTGCAGAACAGGAAGACTGTAAAATAAAGCTTCAGCCAACAGCTGCAGAGCAGGAAGACTGTAAAATAAAGCTTTAGCAAAAATCTGCAGGGCAGGAAGTGTGAGCAAGAGCTCGAAACGCGTCAGTTTTGACTGCAGGATTAGGCTATGACAATGTTTGTGAACTGCTGAGATTTTACTGTCACGAATAAAGCTGTGTTATTACCGTTGCCGGAGCTTGGAGTTCTTTGCGGTGCAAGCCTCGTTTTGGGATAACACCCGGATATCCTGTTTGGAGTGTCCTTTATTTTGTCTATATGACACTTTTCAGTGGACTTAGAGCTGCCCTTCATAACCATCAAGGGACGTAAGCATGTTGCTATTTATCATTGAAGTATTTTTTCCTATAGGTTACTCTGGGTAATGTTATTGTTCTTCCTGATGAGCCCTGTTATTCGGGAGAAATGCGTTAAAGTGTCAATAGTAATTATATTCGTTATCCCTATTTATATGTGGTAATCATTATTTGTTTTAGTATAGGTTTGCTAACTTTGGGTCACTTATTTATTTTTTTGTGTATTGTAATGTGGGTATTTGGTTTGTCTCTATGTTAGCTAGTGAAGGGACATATTAGGGTCCCCTTAGTCTAGGTTCCAGTCCAGGTCGCCCTTATTGGGGCAGTTACCCAGAATATGATGGGTAGGTAGTCAGGAATTGCTTAGGGAATTGATAGGGGTTTTTTTTAATAGAGATTTCTTATTGAATACTAATAAAAGTAATTTTTTAGGTCTTATTATTTTGTCCAAGGTCTATACCCCTTCGTGGTTCTCTAGTTGATAGAAATATGGTATACACCTAGCAATTGTATCTGGGAGTTTTTTATGTCTCTACCTCCTTATTGATTAGGACATAAGTAGTTTTGTGAAACTACTATAATAAATATACTAATTACACTAATAAAAATGCCCTAAAAATTCTCTGTTTCATTATTCTGGCATTTGGCAAATGTAAATAATTTTGGAAATCCTAATTGACCTAAAACAGGTAAGGTTTATTCTGATTTCATGTCAGATAGTGAGAAAAACATGCATATGTGTCTTTTTATATAGTGTATGTAAACTTCTGGCTTCAACTGTAGCTCATGACGTTGTGTAGTGATCTGGCTTGGTGGGTATAAGGAATAGGGTTTGTGTGGTGTCTGCACACATTTCTTTTGTTGCTGTAATGAGTAAAATGGGGTTATTTATCCAAGTTCAAAAAAAGAGATGATTATTGGCTTTTGTTTCAAAGGTGGATGTATTTCTGAAACTGTGCAGTTTGTGAACTGTTTGTGTGTTGCTGTGGTGAAAGGGTATCATGGGTGACACCATTAGGGAAATGCGATGTGGAAATGCAAAGCATCACATGCCATTGATGTGAGAGATGAACGTTGGCTACAAAGGTGTGCGACGGCGGGCCAACACACACTTTGGCGCTACATTGGGGCTACCAGACATGTACAGCAACAATTCAACTAACTCTACTGCGTTTGGGGATTCAAACAGTCAGATGGTTACTGCATATTTGCCATCAAAGCTGCATTGGCAGAAAAATATTATTATTATTATTTAATTTAAAGCTCCATTAATTCCAGGGTGCTGTATATTTGAGAGGGGTTACATATATAACATAAGACCAAACAAAGTACAGTGGGGACACTAAGGGCGACATGTATGAATGGGGCTGTACCAGTTTTCTGGTGTACTTTGAGCCAGAAAGAATGTATGAACAGGGGCACTCCAAACTTTGGCGCAATAAGTGCCTTTGTAATATGCATAAGACACTTTTGGCGCGTTCTGGGGGCGTTGCACCGCATTCATAAAAGTAGACACATTTATGATTCTTCGATGCCAAACCTGACGCAGAACAGCTAGAACAGTCAGACCAGGTTAAAGGTGATCTGCCTGAGCTTGACTTGTTGTATTGGCACTACAATGTTCCCGTATGTTCTGCTATGGGAGGCAGATGAGCAGTTACAGCTCTGTTAGGCCAGGTGGGTATCCTATAGATGCACCTCCCTCCTAAACCGTGAACAGGTCCTGTAGCTAGGCTTTTGATAGAGTGAGGGGGCTCCCTCTGTCACCCATTAACATCACCGCGATGCAATCATGGGGGGCTATAGGTAACCATGTCAACCGGAAGCTAAATAATGACTTTTGTGTCGGCTTTGTATAGAAGCCTGAAAATATAAAAAAGTAAAGAACACACAAACACAAACCTATTTCCTTAGCAGAAACATTTTATTTTGTACATTTTTTTTTTTTTTTAAAGGTACAAAATCTATATGGTCTCGTCCATATTGATCCAACCTATGAAAAGGTTATGGTATTTAATCTGTACAATGAATGCCACAAAAATACAATTAAAAAACTACAAGAATAGGGTTTTTTTTGGAAATCCAGCCTCACAAAGATTAAAAAGTCAGATCTTCACCTAAATGCTACCAATAAAAATGTCAACTTATCCCTCAAAAATAAGTCATGACACAGCTCCATCCAGAGGAAAAAAAGTTTTGCCTCTTAGAATATCGTGACCTCAAAATGTGATTTTGTTCTTTTAAAGTGTTGTAGTAACGCACAGAAAAAAATTAACATGTCATTTATACCCAATGGTATACATTCAGGGGCATTGCTAGGGTCCTAAAACATCCAGGGGGCCGGGCACTTTGTGTTAAGTTTTGCTCAGTAGGGCTGCGTTCACACAGCATTTTTCACTACACATTTTGACCTGCGGTATGTATTTTTACAGAGAAAAACACTTATTTTTCTGTCACTAATTTTACACGTATTCCACATAGATCCTTTCCATCACCTCAGCAGTCACTGTACAATGAAAATCAGCATTGACAAATTTGCTTTTTTAAAAGTGCTCACCTACATATGACAGTGTAATAGCTTATAAATAACAGACACCAAAAAATACACCTATACACGGAGCAAATATAACATACGAATGATTGTTACGAAAAAAAAATACCAATACCCAAAACTATTACTACTTAAGGATCAAATAATACTTCCAGACCATGACCAAATGGGACCACCACATGTGACTGTTGTACATAGGTGCTATTACCACCATACAATCACCATATAGTGGTAGATAACCAGTGTACACACACTATGCAGACATATACCACCGGCATTCAGTAACCATATGGTGGTAGAATTTTTGTATGTAGACGCTCTGCAGAAGTATAAGTGATTACACTGCAGTTACATTTAGTGACTCACAGGAAACGTCTTTTCTGATTGGAGTCATTATTCACCCAAAATAGATATAGCTAGGTAATAGGCCCCCAGTATAGATATAGGTAGGTGATAGGGCCCTCAGAATAGATATAAGTAGGTAATAGCGCCCCCAGTATAGATATAGATAGATATAGGCCCCCAGTAGAGATATAGGTGGGTAAAAGGGCATATTAAAAAAAATAACAGTACTCATCTTTCCCCTGCTCACTGAGGCTCCCTCTGATATCCGTCTTCTTCCCAGCACAGGCCTGTGCCAGATACTCCGGGGAGCCGTAAACTTGCTTGTGGCTCACCGGAGTACTCTGCGGAGCAGGGAGCATGCGCTCTCTGCTCCACGGAAGCCTTCAAGTGTCTATGCCTCCAGAGGACACACAGTTGAGAAAACCATCGGTGCTCCAGGCCCACTGTAACGGCCTGGAACCCAGCGAGGTTCGGGGCACAGGCAGTTTTGTTCGGGACACGAGCCTCATATAAAACTGCCTAGCGCTGCCCCTGTATACATCATATAAAAATTTAAATAATGCTTTATTTACCCCAGATTGGTATCAATAAAAACAGAAACTCCTAAAAGCTCTTGATCAACTTAACAGACGTAAAAATAAAAAAGTTTAGGCTTTTTAAAAATATTTTATTGTTCAAAATTGTGATATTGTATTAATCATATTGTCCAACAGAAAATTATAACAGTCTTTCGATTTTACCTTGTTCGATAAGAGAAATTTTATCTGCTCTGAGTGCACACAGGTTTCTTTGGTTATATCCATATAGTGTATTGCTTCCTTATTAGATAGAGAGCAGGGAATGATGTCACCATGGATGGACCTCAATCTCAGAAAAGACTCATTGGGCCACATGTATGAATCCCGACGGGTCGGTGAGCACCTTTCCGCCAGTTTTCCGGCGGAATCTGCGCCTGATTTATGTCGGGGCCGGGGCGCGCTCATACATACAATGTAAAGTCTGCCGTGCCTCGTCTGTGTTTTAGGCGCAGTGCGGGTCCGAGGCGCATTATAGTCTATGGAGAGATGGGTGCTCTGAAATCTTGGCGCTCAGCGCCGTGCGGCATGAAGTATTAATAAAAAAATTATTTTTATTAAGTGTCAAACATTATCAGATAAAGAGCAGAACCCTTCTTTACAAATAAAGCAGTTAAAAACCCGAACAACGAGAATCGCCAGGAAATACAGTAATTCAAATTGTTTAAGCTATTCTCATTGGTCGGCATAAACCAGCGAATCAGAATAGGAGCGACAGTGTCCCATTATAACCTATGGAGGAGAATTGACCAATCAGAATAGGAGCGACAATGTCCCATTATATCCTATGGAGAAAAATTGACCAATCATATTCAAAGGCGGGACAGTTCAAATACAGTAAAAATGCAGAAAAACGAGCTGATTGGTTGAAGCGGCGGGGCTCGTCCAGCTTAGCCAATCAGAGCGCGAGCTACTTTCTCATAGAGTTCTATGGGGAAAAGAAATTCTGAGCGCGCTCTGTGATTGGCTAAGTTAAAAGAGGTGCAGTTATTTGTACCAATGGGAGAGCGAGCGACGCTCCTATGTGTTTTCTAATGCTATCTGAAATCAATCTGTACATTGCCGAAATCAAATTATAACACTACAGATGTTGTCCCGATGTGTATATAAAACGAATGATAATATGAGGGTAACGAAAAAAAAAATTAAATCAATAAAATCATGTTTATTTCTTTATTTTCGTTAGCCAAGGATCAATAGTATGGGTGCAACGAAAATAAAGAAATAAACATGATTTTATTGATTTAATATTTTTTTTTCGTTACCCTCATATTATCAATCAATCTGTGTTCAGATTGAGAATAAATTAGCACATATTTTGAAATACAAAACGTGAGTGAAGAAATATGTTGTAAATGAATAAAAGAAGTTATATATATAATTAAGGTGGTTTATATTACAAATAGAGAGAAACAATTGTTTTCACACCTCGAAGCACATGTAGCTTTGTTAACTGAAGATTAAATCTCCTGTATTTACATCTTTGTAATGTCTCAGCTAGCTACAGAGAAGCTAAATATGCCAATCACTGCTCTAGAACCACCCGCAGCCCGACAAGACCATAGTGGATGAAAAGCTGCTTGTAACTCAGTAAAACAGTATGGTGAGAAAGCTCCATTAAGAGGTTAAGCATTTTGATTTACAAGATCTTCCAAAGATCTTCCTTGGACCACTGATCCCACCACGTATTTACACTATATATTACTCCTTACAGCAAATGAACTTTCACCCACTATTTCTTTCTGTTTTTTACCTACTCACCATTTAAGAGCCATAAATTTAAGTATTTTTCTGTTTACTTTTTAATAGTATTCGTCATTGCACTGTAATATGTACAAGGTAACCAAAAAATATTTTGTGGTGTAAAAGATTAAAAAGAAAATTGTGGCCTGTTTATTCTGTAGTTTGGTATGATTCTAGCAATACCAAAATTAAATAGTTTTAGTTAAGTATTACTACTTTTAATAAAATTAAATTTGCTGTGGATCACCATTTTCTGAGAGCAATAAAAAAAAATTCATGCACAGGCTTGTGCGTTGTACAGTTCTTCTGTTATTTTTTATTTATGAATAAATTGACAACTGGATATTTCCAGTCTTCTTGAAAAAGGACTGTGTCCCTATATAGTTGACACTGTCAGCGTTGATTGTGTTACACTATGTAGCAACACACCCCAAATTGGTAAAACTATGTTGTCAATTTATTTATAAATTAGTAACATTAGACAACAGCACAACATAGCAGTCTAATAAAAGATCCTTCAGAATTGTTATTGCATAGGAAATATATTATTATATATTATTATCATTTATTGTCTGGAGTGCTGTCATGTTCTCTTTAAGACCAAGTTTGTAAGTATTTTAACATTTCTAGTTCCATAAATGTAAATTATTTAAATTGTGGCATCATCAGTTTAATTACTGTAAAAAAAAAAAAAAAAAATTACATTTTATATAACATCTATGCCTAGGCTTCTGAGGAAATGACACAAAAACGAGTCTATTAATTACAGGTGAAAATTAAGTTACATATCAGATTTACAATATAATATTTAAAGTATTTTATTACCATGTTCAGCAAATGTTGAGGATGTTCACACTTTTACCTTCTTTGATTTTGAGAAGTTCTATTAATGCAGTTTAAATTGTAGGTACAAGAAAACTCAAGAAACCTTAAGTCAAGCTGGGATGAAAGCTTCTGCTGCAATAACAAATGTGGGAAGTGCCATTGGCAAGAAGCTGGGAGATATGAGGTATGTACATCAGCACTGCATAAATATCTTACTAAAATAAAAAGGGTCATGTAAGAGGTTGCAGTAAACAAGACCCAACTAATATGATTTGTGAATATGAAAGTTTCAACAATTTCTAAGCTTTTATTTTCCATCTACAGTATATCAAAACCTATCAGACCACATCACCTCGCAGCAGTATTCAGCATGGTACCACATTGTTTGCTCTTTTTGCTAGATGCATTTTTTTGTGTTACAGCCTGTAGAATAAGGCTGTGTTTACACAGCAAAGTACAAAAAAGACCTTTGGTCCACAGTTTGCATATTCAAGTTGTCCTCCTTCACACCCACATGTTCATGTTCTGCCCGAAAACCGTGCGGAAGAATGAACATGTTCTAAGTTTTTCAGAACGGCATCAATGTAAAAAACCGTCAGGCGGATTTTCTATTGAAGTCTATGGGGGAGGGAGTGTTGCTTGTCGTTTTTCACACAGTTTGTAAAATCACGAACTGTCTGAAAAATCGACAAATAACCTGTGCCGTGGGGACAAGCCCTAAAGAGTATTTTTATTTAGTGTTTGCTAAATTAGAAAAATGTACATATGAAATCTAGGTAAACTAGTAGCTTGTATGTTAAATAGTACTTCTGTTAGAAATGGGCAGGAAAGACCCATGAAATGAAGGGCAGTCGGTGAAGAGGAGAATCTAAACTGTATTATTTGGTGTAAATGTTATCGTTTGTTTTAATCTAATAAATCTAATCTATTAAGAAACTTTTAATTTTAATACAACACCACTGCTTGCAGCAAGAGTAATTTAACTATAAAAACTCCATAGCTTTTCATCAATAGACAGGATCATCAGCCCCTATCTTTTTTATTAATATTTGTTGAATCCATAAAATGGAAAAGAAGGCTAATCACTCGGAAACTTGTAACCCATAAAATGTATTCAAGTATAATAATGTAACATTGCTGATTGAAGATGTTAATAAAAAACCACAAATTTAAAAAGGAAAAAACATCTATAGCTATTTTCAGTGAAAAAAAAAGCCACATAGGATGCTCCATCCATATATACATGCACGGAAGTCCATCCAAGCAATGGAAGTAGTGGTAAACAGGAAAATGTAGATCCAGCACGTGAAAAGCATTCAAGTATAAAATGGTAACATTTATTTGAAGAACTGTTAAAAGCAAACACTCACATGAAATCTGTGCAGCATCGAGCGTGGTAATGGCTGTAAGAAACACACTGAGAGAGGCTGCCGCTTATGCGTTTCCGGGAAAAAATAAGCCCTTACTCATAGCGATGAACCCACATGACAAACAAACACTATTTAAACAAATCTAGCCTAATTGCAGCAGCTGATATACCAGACCAATAGAGCAATAGCTTACCAATCACTTACATTGTTGATTGCGGTCGTTGCATTGCCATGAAAAGTCTGGAAGGAGAATCTCAACTTCCGGACATGCGCATATGAACTGGCATGTCAAAGCCTGACAGACACCAGCGCAGAAGAGTGCATGCGCTGGCCGGAAAAGTACTGGACATGTGCATAGTGAATAACATGTCAAAGCCTGGCAGGTACTAACAGTGAAGGGCGCATGTGCTGACCGCACAACATAAGCGACAACTAAATACAAAATAATGAATTAACACCATGCATTCGAGGTAAAGCCGAAATAATAAATGAAACAAAAAAGTTTTCCGGACAGTGCATGCGCTCTTCTGCGCTGGTGTCTGTCAGGCTTTGACATGCCAGTTCATATGCGCATGTCCGGAAGTTGAGTTTCTCTTTCCACACTTTTCATGGCAATGCAGCAACCGCAATCAACAACGCAAGCTATTGCTTTATTGGTCTAGTATATCAGCTGTTGCAATTAAGCTAGATTTGTTTAATTAGTGTTTGTTTATCATTTGGGTTCATCGCTATGAGTAAGGGCTTATTCTTCACTCGAAACGTGTAGCGGCAGCGTCTCTCAGTGTGTCTCTTACAGCTACGGTATTACCACGCTCGATGCTGCACAGATTTCATGTGTTTGTTTTTAACAATTTTTCAAATAAATGTTACCATTTTATACTTGAATACTTTTCACGTGCTGGATCTACATTTTCCAATTTTCAGGCAATGCAGGTCCTTCATATGTCAAAATGCACTGAAGAAATCCCAGTGTACAGAAACTGAGTACCCTTCTATCTAAGAAAAAAAATATTTCATATACAAAAACTATAACAACTGTTTTCTATATTAATAACATCTAAAATTAACACTCCTCTCCATAATCAATTGGCAGTCCCCGACTTACATCGTTCCAACTTACATATGTCCCCTAGTTACAAACGGAGACTTATGGGGCGTGGCTGACATTTAACACTGAGTCACGCCCCATGATAACCAAGTGCCAGCATGCCACAGCTGCACATGAGATACAGAACGTTAGGTGAAATCTTCTAAAAAAGGGCACAGACAGCAAAACAAATGTAAAAACAGTTTCCTGTACTATCCCCAAATTTTTTTTGCTGGAATTACTTTTAATAATAAATATATCTGTTCTGACTTACATACAAATTCAACTTAAGAACAAACCTACAGTCCCTATCTCATTTGTAACCCGGGGACTGCCTGTACAAGGTCATTTGGCATAAAAGAACCAGTCTGTGACTGACTAACTAGCATTCACTCCATGGACTTCATGGGTAATAGGCTGTTGGGTTATTCTATCATCTATTTTTCCTTTAAGGATGCCCTATTTCCAATCCTGAAAATGGTCATATATTGGAACAGCCTTAAAGTGTACCTCCAGTTTGTTCAATCAGTTTTTGATGATCTAAAACAGAAGGATACTTTTATTTCAATTTTAAATATAATAAAAGGATTTACTAAAAATGTAATTTGTTAAGATGCATTAACGTAATACAAAAATGGTAACAAGGGAAGACATCTCCTTTATGCAGTAGTGATGCTTACTTACACCAAATAATATTGTGGACATGGCCTGTTGGGTGCTGATGCTCTTTTAGATATCTCTAACATGAAAGGGATCTTTTATTAAGCACATACAGTGGGGGAAAAAAAATATTTAATCAGCCACCAATTGTGCAAGTACTCCCACTTGAAACAATGAGGGAGGCCTGTAATTGACATCATAAGTAGACCTCAACTATGAGAGACAAAAGGAGAAAACAAATCCAGAAAATCACATTGTCTGATTTGGAAAGAATTTATTTGCAAATTATGGTGGAAAATAAGTATTTGGTCACCTACAAACAAGCAAGATTTCTGGCTCTCACAGACCTGTAACTTTTTCTTTAAGAGGCTCCTCTGTCTTCCACTCATTACCTGTACTAATGGCACCTGTTTGAACTTGCTATCAGTATAAAAAAAACCTGTCGTCTACCTGAAACATTCACACTCCAAACTGCACTATGGTGAAGACCAAATAGCTGTCGAAGGACACCAGAAACAAAATTGCAACCCTGCACAAGGCTGGGAAGACTGAATCTGCAATAGGCAAGCAGCCTGGTGTGAAGAAATCAACTGTGGGAGCAATAATTAGAAAATGGAAGACATACAAGACCACTGATAATCTCTCTCGACCTTAGGCTCCATGCAAGATCTCACCCCATGGGGTCAAAATGATCACGAGAATGGTGAGCAAAAATCCCAGAACCCCATGGGAGGACCTAGTGAATGACCCACAGAGAGCTGGGACTAATGTAACAAAGGCTACCATCAGTAACACACTACGCCGCCAGGGACTCAGATCCTGCAGTGCCAGACATGTCCCCCTGCTTAAGCCAGTACATGTCCGGGCTCATCTGAAGTTTGCTAGAGAGCTTTTGGATGATGCAGAAGAGTATTGGGAGAATGTCATGTGGTCAGATGAATCCAAGGAAGAACTGTTTGGTAGAAACACAACTCGTCGTGTTTGGAGAAGAGAGAATGCCGAGTTGCATCCAAAGAACACCATACCTACTGTGAAGCATGGGGGTGGCAACATCATGCTTTGGGGCTGTTTATCTGCAAAGGGACCAGGATGACTGATCCGTGTACATGAAAGAATGAATGGGGCCATGTATCATGAGATTTTGAGTGCAAACTTCCTTCCTTCAGCAAGGTCATTGAAGATAAAACATGGCTGGGTCCTTCAGCATGATAATGATCTCAAGCACACTGCCATGGCAATAAAGGAGTGGCTTCGTAAGAAGCATTTCAAGGTCCTGGAGTGGCCTAGCCAGTCTCCAGATCTCAACCCCATAGAAAACCTTTGGAGGGAGTTGAAAGTCCGTGTTACCCAGCAATAGCACCAAAACATCACTGCTGTAGAAGAGATCTGCATGGAGGGATGGGCCAACATACCAGCAACAGTGTGTGCCAACCTTGTGAAGACTACAGAAAACTTTTTACCTCTCATTGCCAACAAAGGATATATAACAAAGTATTGAGTTGAACTTTTGTTATTGACCAAATACTTATTTTCCATCATAATTTGCAAATAAATTCTTTCCAAATCAGACAATGTGATTTTCGGGATTTGTTTTCTCATTTTGTCTCTCATAGTTGAGGTCTACCTATGATGTCAATTACAGACCTCTCATCTTTTTAAGTGTAAAACTTGCACAATTGGTGGCTGACAAAATCCTTTTTTCCCCACTGTATGTATTGGAATAGACTGATAAAACTGTTCCTTTTTATGTTTATATACTTTTAAAGGTTTATGTTCATTCTAAATTAGGCATCCAATTTCATCTCTCAAAATGTGTACTAATATTTAAAAAATTGAAAGGGTAACTATTTACTATAAACTGACTGATCCTGCGTTCAGTGAGGTTTATTGAAAGAGTATTCCCACCTGGTGAAATCAGATTTTGCAACATCCTGATGTGGCCACGGAGAATTGAGAGTTGACTACACATATGCAGCTCTCTCACTTCACTTTTATGGGAATTCAGCCAAGAAAGTGTGCTCTGCTATACTCAAAAATCCTATAGAAGCCCAGAGAGCTGCACCTGACCGGCCAACTCTCTGTTCTATGTGGCCACAACAGAATGCTATGTAACCCATTATCCCTTTAAGCTGTAGTTTAATTTCTTTTTTATTTTTATAGTTTTCACAATCTATATGTGGCACTTATTTGAGTACCAAAAGCTGCGAAAATGGCAAATGGCTCTGCATTTATACTAGAGTATATGTAGAATTCAATGTCATATTTTCTAAGTGAGTTTAAGGCTATGTCTACACTGCATCGGACAAAAAACGGCCTTAAAGCCGCTGTTTTTTCTTCGGTGCAGGACTGCGGTTTTTGTGACGCTTTGTGCAATTGTATTGTATGGGAGACGACAGGAAAACGAGAAGCACCGGCGTATTATACAACATGTTGTATAATATGCCGCTGCATAAAGTCGGGCAGAGAAAAGACGAGCTGTGTAGACTGCAGCTCGTCTTCCTATTGCCGGCTATGGGACCACAGGAACGATCGTATCCTCAGCGCTTTTGGTTTTTTAAAGATACGATCGTTTTCCTGTGCAATGGAGACATAGCCTAAATGTTAAAAATATTTCAATAAATCATTCTAAAAGTAAGCAATTCACTCAAAAAGTAGCTTGGCTGAAGAAACTAGAGATTAAAATAAACTCTTCCATCAGCTCCCAGGGAACATCTGATTGCATAATTCAATGTGTGCTTGAGGAATTAAGCATGATTGTGCCTGAAGGTTGTATGCTCACATTAAGTGTATTTCCTTTGTGTGGTAGCGCAAAACTTTTATAACACTCATTGCTTTTTATTCCTCTGCTGCAGATCGCACTCTATTAGGTAAGAAGTTATAAAAAATGTCTTCTGTCAGATCTGTAAAAAGTAGCACATATTGGTAACATTGCGGACCTGTTCACTTTTCCATGTACAAAGGTGTCAAAACATGAATAAGTATCATTTAGTCTTAGGCCTCATAGTGACACGATACCTGTGATGCCGTCTCTTGTTTCTAAGGCTCTATTCATACAAGGCTTCTCAGAAATATACATTTGATTCACAGGTGCAGCAGTAGGGGATGTAGTGGTAGCAATCACCTCCAGGCCCAAAGGCCTAAAGACACTTATATTAAAAATGGGACATGATAATTGGAGCTCTCTTTTATAGATTTTGCATTAAGATACAGGAGCTTCAAAAAACGCCTATGGTTTGGTTAACATGAAGGAGTAACCATACATACAGTATAATGTGTTGTACCCAAAAGCACAGCTTGCAAGTTTCTGTTTGGCAATTATTGCACAGGTGAACAGTTGAATAACACACTATTCAACAGCAGAAAAACATGTATGTTCAGGTGTACTTACATTTTTGAACATTTTTGTTCACGTTCACATACATACTGTAGCTCTAACATATTCTGCAGCACTGTACAGAGATACATTAATCAATCTTGTCCTCAGTGGAGGTCACAATCTAATTTCACACACATTTATGCATTAAAGGGCATTTCAACTTGGAGCCAAATAATGTATCACTGAAACCTGGTTCACATCTTAGTGAATTCTGTTTTGAACCTTTGTCGTAGATTCCATTACAGCGATGGAAAGCAGTTGGACCCCACTGTAGTCAATTAAGTCTGTTAGGCACTATTGGTGTCTTTTGTGAAAAGGGTCTGGTTCCACTTCTACAACGGAGGTTCAGAATGAAACCTCCGAGCAGATGTGAAACAGGCCTAAAGGTGTGGCTCCCAATTGTTTTTTTTTATACTTTTTGAACCCAAAACCAAAAGTAAGTCATAATTGAAAGAAAAGTACTAAAGAAAAGACTTAAGCTTCTTGGTTCTGGCTTCAGAAGTTACATCTGAAAACCAGATTGTGGGAAAGAACCCGCAAAAGTAATTGCCGATAAAGAGTATGTTCACACAGTGTGGTTTTCACAGGTTTTTGGTGCTGTTTTTCTGTTGCCGCAGAGCACTGCAGTGAATTTGCCTAATTAATAGCAAGCTCCTCTCAATTTCCTTAATTGCTGGAAAGGTATTGCAAAGATGTTGCGGAGGTGTCACAAAGATGTCACTAGTTTTACAGACTATAGACACAGTAAGCGATTTTCAAACACCTTTTCAAACAACTTAGAAAATTGAAAGGAGCTTGCTGGTAATAAAGGCAATTTCACTAAGGCCACATTTATGAAAACCACCTAGGTTTAAGATTCTCTCTTTTGCCCATAGCAACCAATCATATATTGCTCTGGAAAAATTAAAGGGGAGCTCTGATTGGTTATTGTGGGCAACAAAGAAAGTCTTATACCCAGACAGTTTTCATACATGAGGTCTATTATGTCAGTATAACCAAATGCAGTTATTTTGTCATGTGCAATATATAGAAAGGACAAACAACAAACCTTCTTCACTATTAATGATGCAATATTATTGCTCTGGAAAGTGCCAGATCACCTGACAAAGACACTTAAAGGGAATGTGTCATCAAAAATGATTTATTGTTTAACTCACGTTTTTATGTTAAACACATTCTTTAAGAATTTTTGGTTGTTTTTTTTTACATTTTCCATATCACTTTCAATATTTTTTAATAATTCTTAAGTCCTGCAGTTTTCACTTAGGCCACTAAGTCTAATAATAGTCTGACACTTCCTGTTCTGTAGAGAAAGATTCTCAGTTGTCTGCTCATTATCAGCACAAAGAGGGCCAAACTGAAAGGAGACACCAGTGTGAATAGATAACATAGGATCCACCAGTCACAATAGTGTAGCTTTCTTTGAAGAGATGTCAGCGCTCAGGGGATTGAGTGAAAACTATTGACACTTGGGTAACTTAAACCACTGTAGTGGTGTCAAAGTTTATTCAATAATTTAAAAGTAGACGCGTTTCGCGGACCAACGAGCCCGCTTCCTCAAGTAACCCGAGGAAGCGGGCTCGTTTGGTCCGCGAAACGCGTCTACTTTTAAATTAATTGAATAAACTTTGACACCACTACAGTGGTTTAAGTTACCCAGGTGTCAATAGTTTTCACTCAATCCCCTGAGCGCTGACATCTCTTCAAAGAAAGCTACATTGTATCAGCCGGAGGATCGCGCTTGCTGAGTGATCTCCCCGCGCCTGAAGAGTCCTGTCTGGCTGCTGTTGGAAGGGAACCTCTACGATCGTATTGATTTGCATGTGTTTCTATGAGTTGTACCATTTAGTACAACGGCAAGAGGGTGAGCAGTTCCATATTTATTCACTGCTTAGTATTGGATTATTTCACTTGAGAGCGCTTTTCTATATATTCTCAAGAGCTCCAGATTCACACCAGTCACAATAGGAGATAGTCACAGTTCACCCTTTCACCTCCCTGTACAGTGATTTTTTCCCAGGTCACAGAGCATGACTAGAAAACTCTCCTATAGAAGTGAATGGGACTGAGTCAGTCTTAATTCTCCTATGTGCATGAAGCTACTGTAAAGCATCTCTCTGACTGCTGTTAAAGCAGTGCAAACAAGGCCTAGTGGCCAAAGTGAAAACTGAAAGACTTAAGAATTATTAAAAAATATTGAAAGTGATATGAAAAATAAAAAAAATGACCAAAAAATCCTAAAAAATGTGTTTAACATAAAAACAATGACTCATTTTTTGATGACACATTCTCTTTAACACTGATGTGAACAGAGTCTGAGATAGTTTAGTCTATATACACAGTCTTTGTTAGGTGATGAAGCAAAGTAGCACCAAAAAGTGTGAATCTCCGTTGTGCTGGTTTATGCCACCCCAATTCAAGAGACAATTGATTATTGTTCTTTCCCCATTCCCAAACAGATGTACAGTACTGTGAGTGTGACCTGAAAGCTAGTTTTCTGTCCACTGTATTCATTCTATAGATTTTGCAGTTCATGGAAAGGAGATTTTTCACATTTACACAACAGAGTTAATGACAAAATGCTATCACGGTCCAGGGATCAGCAGTATTGTCATAGTACAATTACATCACTGCACATAGATAAATAAGTAAAAAACAAAAATAAGGTATGCACACAGTGATGTCACAGCAGAAGGACCATAAGAATACAGTAATGTCATGATACAATTACATCACTGCACGTAAATAATAAAAATCCCATAATGCACACAGTGATGTCACAGTATTTATAACTGGTATTCTCTCTTCAGGCTATTGGAAACCCTCTGATATTAAAACATCTTTTCTAAATCATTGTATAATAGAAGCTGTAAGCTATTTCAGTAAGCTATTTCAATTTGAAAATGTCAGCCAAAATCTGACGGCATCTTCACATTGCTGGACCGCACTGCACTGCCGTTTTTCGTTTGCGTTTTTTTTTTTTTTTTAAACAGTTTTTCGGTTTCGGATTCCCAAAGGCCCAGTACATTGGGACTTTGGGAGGCCAACGTCAGTCCACCGGAATATACAACGTGTTCTTTATTCTGGCAGAAGGTTTTCGGTTTAGGTTTCCCTCAGTAAAGAATCTGTGCTGTGTAGACTACAGCACGGATTTTCTATTGAGGTCTACACAGCGCTGGGTACGGTTTGTTTTTCAGCGGATTCAAAATACTGAATCCACTGAAAACACGACCAAAATCCAGTGCTGTGTAGACCTAGCCTTACTCATACCTTGCACCTTGATAGATGTTCACAATGCATATGAATTAAAGGGGTTGTCCCATCTTATAATATCCTCTTTGACCTCAGAGAATTGTAAAGATATCCCTGTTCATTTTTATGGAGTTTCTAAATGTAGACAAGTAAGTATTCTCAGAACTCTCTTAGAGATGAGTGGGACAGTGTGAGTAAGCGCTGCCATCTCCCCATCCTCTGAGGTTGGCTCTTAGTGAGCTACCCTCAGAGAGCATATTACAAGATGAAAAAAACCTTTAAAGCAATTGGTTGGAGACATTTGACAGATGTTTTCCTTTTATATTTACTCAATCTACAGCATAGCTGCACAATCTTTTTTAGTTAGATGAGAATTTCTATTAGGTAGTAGTACAATGAGGCATGAGTTCTTCTAATACATTTATAACTTATCAACAGCATATGTCAAAAATCCCCTGCACACCTGTTTTAGGTTGCATTAACACGGCAAAGACAAAATACTGGACGGATTTTCCGATCGTAATTTTATCTTTATTTGGCATGCAGATGGACGGCTTCTGTCCGCGGTTTGCGGATTCAAGCCATCCCCCTTCACACCCACATGTTCATGTTCTGCCTGAAAACCAGCGGAAGAATGTTCTAAGTTTTTAGGAACGCTGGCGGTGTCCAAAAACCGTCTGATGGAAAATCCATGCAGTGTGGACTACTGCATGGATTTTCTATTAAAATTAATGTAAGAGGTTGACAGCTGGTTTATAGACTGTTTTCAATGCCGCAAACCGTCTGCAAAACCGACTGAAAATCCCTGCCATGTGGACAAACCCTTAGGGCATGTCCCCACGGCACAGGTTTTCGGACGGTTTTCCAGGTGGTTTGCGGTTTTGCAGACCGCCTGAAATACCGGTCGAAAATGAGCACAATGGTGCTCTATGGAAAACCCATGCAGCAGTCCCCACTGCACGGGTTTTCCTTCCGGCGGTTTTTCCACCCGCAAAACATTCTCCAAGCACAATCTTCTGTCCGGTTTTTGGACGGAATCTGTGCTTGTGAATGTGCAGGGGAAGGGCTTTTCTCCGCTCATCGCGGAGAAAAGCCATCCCCCACGCGGCCGCAAAACAGGACAAACCGACCGGTATTTGTCCTCTGCCGTGGGAACGCACCCTAACACTCCAAAGAAGAGCAAATGCTGTGAACTCAGCTATCTCCTTTTTGGTTTATGGAAGTTATGGAAACAGCTGACTTCTCTTTCCCATAGCCTGCAAAGAAGAAAACATAGAGCTCCACAGTTCCCTCTATAACAGTGCCAGTCACACAGTATGGCATCCTTCAGGGTGCAGGTAGTACATCTCTGATCCATGTAATGGTCCAATATATTTTGTCTGGCCTTCTTGTCTTAACATTTACTGTGCACCTATGTAAATGGTCCTAGATAATTTGATTAATTTACTTGATGTTTCAAATAAATGGCATAAAGTCTAAAATTTATGGCGTTTCTTCTGTCTTTTTCTATTCATAATGCCTTCACATGGCAGCTATTCAATCCGTCATTCTATCAGTATGCCAGCAATGAGGTAATTACATCATCACTCCATCTTTATTTGCCATCTCTCGCTTTATTGTGTTAACATTTGAATTCCATTTGTGCTGTAGTTGAACCTAAAAATGAAAAATATTCCTATCTTTTGAATCTATCTGTTTATTGATCTGGAAAGTGAGATGCCAAAAGAAAACACAATGAGAATATAAAAGCAGTGATTATATGATTGTGCCTGTAAATAAGAATAGATGGCATCATTCAATATGCAAGTGTTTTGTGCCCTGCCTGTCCGTTGTAATGCATTGCAAGCAGTTTGGCTCTGTCGTAAGGTAAATCCTCAGTGCATGTCTGCAATATACTGACGGGGTCTAAAAACAGCTTGAAACGACAATGTGACTTAATAAACAACCCTTTACAGACAATTACGATGCTACAGTGATAAAAAAAATACTTTAATAACACCATTCACCTCCACAGTTTTAGACAACATAATTGCAATCTGTGAACTTAAAATTCCTAGGGTAACATGGAAAGAAGAGCAGTGCTTTATATTTAGCAGAAAAAAAGTCATGTAGACCAAATTGGTGTAACCATGCAAAATGTCAGTGCCAACATTACCTTGTGAACATTCTTGTCTCGGCATTATAGATAGCCATCTGAAATTAGATTGCGTTGTATCTTTATGCTAATTGAAAACATACAACATATGATATATGCAATACTTCAAACTTGAATAAAAAATAAGAACATACTGTTAGGAGGACAGGCATGAAAAGTGGTCTCGCCTTGACAGTCGTTAGGCCCGGTTCACACGGCTTATTCAAGCCATAATTGCGGGACGGATTTCGCCCGCAATTACGGCTTGAGTAAGGGGCGGGGGCGCTGCCTGCCGGCCCCATAGACTTTCATTATCCACGGGATAATGAACATGTCACTTTCTCCCCGCCCGGCGTATTTGCCGAGCGGGAAGGAGAGACGGAATCCATAGTTCTCTAGGAGAACTGTGGATTACCGTAATGGCTGGGACGGATTCCAGCCGTATTGCAGCGCAGTATGGCACCAAATACGGCTGAAATCCATCCCTGCAATAAGTACATACTTATTATGTAACACTTAGTGTATGTATGAAAGTGTTTCACAGGACTTTATAAATGTGTGCCATTGCGAGACACGTTTATGCGGCAAAAATAGAGTGTATTTTGTCTCAGCCTTGCCACTATGAAATTGGTATGGATGACACATTAATTAATGTGGCGCGTTGTACGAATCTGCCGTCACATGCACCTGTAGAATTGGTGCATACAATAGTGTTGGGTCTGTCGCAGCATGCACGAGATTCTGGGGTAGAACAGTTCATACATATGTTGGACAGGGCTATGACTCAAAACACGCCCCATTCATACATATCCCCCCTTGGTGTAATCTTCTAATTATATTATACAAAGTGCTTATGTTCTCTGTATATGTCACTAGATACATGTCATTAATTTATGCAAAATTGTCTAGTCCACCTTTTAAAGGGAACTTGGCGAATACGTAGTCTGATCCACAGAAGTACAGTGTGTGGTCCTATGCAATGGCTGAGTCTTCCCTATATCGATATGCATACAATGATACCTGTCAATCACTGAGTAGAACTATCCACTGGACTCCAAAGTCCAGAATATCTAGATATTTAAATGATTAAATAGATTACAAGTTATATTAAATCTATTTTCCTCTACTCATTCTGATATTATACATTATGTTTTATGTTAAATATTTTCTTCAAGTAAAAATTATTTCTTGTCATAAGAATTTTCAGACTGGGTTTTTTTTTCAACACACCCGAGTAAAAATATTCACCATCTATACAAAACATGTGTACATTCACTTTAAATTGTACTATGTTTATGTTGTTTGCTGTTGTACATGGAGGGCAGGTCAGTAAGATTTAAAATAGGTTAGTTGTGAAAACAATGTCTACTATAAATTCAAAATCTACCATAAAACTTTAGAACATTCATTGGGCCCCCAGTTTTGCAGCGTGAATATTTATACGAATTTAGCCTAGCCAAAAGCATTTTGATATATAAATTTTCTTTGGTATTTAGACAAAGAAAATTTTAGTTTATACAGTGCCAACATATTCTGCGACACTCTAAAATGTAGATAGTACATGTACATACAAAATCAGACATTATATAAAAAGAGCATAGTACACAAAAGTGGATGTGCCATTAGTCAGCCGGTGCTTGTGTATGTACAGATATGTGTCAGGACAGATAGGATGTGGAACCTCTGGAGCACTACAAGTGGCCGTGAAAGCCACGTCAAGGAGCGAAATCTAAGATGCCTCCTAGTTTTCAGCCCGCTGCAATTCTGGTTGCAGGAAAAACTCGTAGTCAAAGACAGGCAGAAAGGTCAGGGCAGGCACAAGCAAACATGGTCAGTGGACAGAGGCAAGGGGTCTGGTACACGGTAGAGACAAGGAACTTTGAACAACACTTTCAGAGGCATGGGCACAATAGATCAGACATGGAGTGCAGGAAGTTGACAGAAGATATAGGTTCCGTGCCAAGTTATTATCCAATTACCGGCACGCTGGCCCTTTAAATTCCATTGATCAGGCAGGCAGAAACACACAGGGAAGCAGGAATGTGAAGAGGTGAAGCAGAAGTGTGCCCATGGTCCACTGTGCGGGACGTGCTGCCACCCATAGCCAGCAGGGACGTTGCTGGCGGGGTACGATTGTGCCCATGGCCCGACGTCCGTATCACAGGACCACCCATAACAATATGAAGTGCATATAAGTGCAAAGATTGAGGAGGATGCTGTTGAATGAAAATGGGGGTGATAAAAGGAAGGAGGACTGATCAAGGAAAAGATGTGTTTTTAGGGCATACTAAAAACTATGAAGGCAATTAATGCAGCAAGTTCCATAGTCTCATTGCTCTTACTGTAAGTAATCCCTGTCCATGATGATGGTGAAACCTTCTTTCCCTTAGATGTAGGAAAACCCACCAGGGGTTTCTTTATTTTTGAGTCAAATAGCATACCTGGGCCACAGATGGAATATTTAAAAAAAGAATTAGGGTAATAAATATTGTCATGGTTCACGCAGCGGGCCATGCCCTCGGTAATTAGGGACAGTACCTAATTTCCTGCGTATTACTACCGCGGATTACCTGCCGCTGCACCAGCCTGTTATCCATGTATGTATCTACTTCTGATACCTGCAGTTGTACTAGTCCATTACCTGTCTGGGACTCTGCTACCCGTATACGGTTATGCCTGCTGTGACCCATCGCCTCTGTCTGTACCCTTGCACTTCGGCTGTGACCGCGAGTAGCCACATCAGCGGTACAGTGGTAACAGCTGGGGGTCCGGGCTTGCTGCATGCTCCGGTGAAGACTGGGAGCCCCTTGGAGTTTGCTCCCTGGCGTGGTCTGCTATATCATCTTTTTTTGTGGTGGCCCAGAGAATCGACAACTACCCAGTGTTCACGGTGTCAGTCCTAACTGACCCCTGGACCATTACAAATATTCTGTTTCTCCTTTACTACCTGATGTTATACAGAACAATGATTCAAATTTATTACGGTTAGACAATGACATTTTTAAATTTCACTTTGCTTAATTTCCTGTGAAAAACCGAAAAGGTTAACAACCTTACTAAATGGTGTTTTGAATATATTACGGGTTGCCATCTTAAAAATGTGGATTTTCAACGTACTTCAGAAAGATAATTGGTGCCAAAAAATAATGTTTTCGAAAGTTTCTTAAAGATTGTGGTCATAAATATTAGCCTTCTAATATCCTGAAAAACTAAAAAGGTGTTAAAAAAATTGTGCCAACATAAAGTAAACATATGATACATTTTAATTCTTTACTAATTAATTCCAAAGTTATTTACCACATAAAGGGACACAATTTAAAAACTTAGGACTCGTCCTCAATGAAATTATGGATGGAAGCATGTAATCCGGACAAAAAAGGCACACAAATAATATTTTGTGTTGGTCATACACAAATGGCAACTGTTCCCTGCTATGCTGGCACACATCATAGCTCTTATGTGAAAGAAGACATAGGTTGTAGAACCCTCATGATAGGAACATTTTGGTCACAAAATAATTTAATTGTTTTTTGTGTTTCCAGGAATTCTCCTACATTCAAGTCTTTTGAAGAGCGTGTTGAGAGTACAGTGTCAACACTGAAGGTAAATGAAAAGCATTTTTTTTCCATAGAAGGACTTCTAAATCTCCAAATTTTCTAGTTTCCCCTTCAATGTGGTTTAAATCATGGTAGACATGATTTAGGAGACTCTGACAGTTTTGCAGCACAGTTGAGTGTCAATTGTTTAACACTAAGTTGGACATGTATGAAAACTGTCTAGGTCTAAAACTTTCAATCAGGGTTCTCCTTTAATTTCTTCAGAGCACTATATGAAATTAAAGGGGAGCTCTGATTGGTTGCTATGGGCAACAAGAAAAAAGTCTTAGATCTAGGTAGTTTTCATACATGTGGCTCTAAATGTCTCATTTCAAAAATAATGACATTTAGTTAATGAGAATGAAAATTGTAGAAATATAAGGGGTGTCCCCTTAGCTGTGGTATGCGAAAAACTATTTAGCAGATTACAACAAAAATTTAGACTGCATATACCTTACAAATTAATTCAAAATTATGTTCTTGGTTGCATTGTAGTTGCAAGAAACCGTCTGTGGTGCCTGTTTGGCGATAGATTTGTAAGCAATGGGCACAACTGTAGTCATTTTGCCCAGTCTGTCCATACAGAACACTGCAAGAAGTGCTTATTTCATTTATACCTGTGAACCCTAAAAAAGTAAAGGTTCAACAAGGTGGAATGCATCTTTATTGTCACATTAGTTAATAAAAACATGTCAAAAAGAATTCAAGTTTGAGGATAACATTAAAACACTGCATCCTCTACCTGGTAAAAATCAAAAGTGTAAACTATGGGTGCACTGTTGGATGTCAATGGCAGAGAGTGCCTAAAAATATCAGCAGTCCAGAACATGAGGGACAAACTTCTGTCCTCACCACAGACGTCCTGACGGAGACTTGAGCAGGCG
This sequence comes from Phyllomedusa bahiana, assembly GCA_025379985.1. Classification (NCBI taxonomy): domain Eukaryota; kingdom Metazoa; phylum Chordata; class Amphibia; order Anura; family Hylidae; genus Phyllomedusa; species Phyllomedusa bahiana. Next base: position 48,136 of record JAODAL010009118.1, read on the forward strand.
TCAGGACTAGTGTTGAGCGATTATTATCGACAAAGTTGAAATCGGCACGGTATTTACGTTGATCGGATTTTTTAAATCACGCGATAATTTAGGTTAAAATCTTGTCATAATCTATTGAATATCGCGCCATTTTCGGCGCTTCCTGTCATTTTGGCGGCCAGCAAATCAGCTTACAGAATAGAGCAGGGTGAGATGTGTTTGCGACGTCATGACTGGGATGTGTATGGTTGCGATTGGCTGGAAAAATCACATGACCGCGTATTACATAGAACAGCCCTTCCTGTTCATGATCAGTGTGTGTCAGCGTCTCATAGCAGTAGGACGTGCGCTCTGCCTCTGTCCAAACAGCTCAGCAAACAGCTCAGCGAAATTATTCTATTTTTTCACAGAGACAGCTCTACTTTTAGCTGTGATCCTTAGAACTTAGTTAGATCAGAGATTTGCAGATTTTAGGTAGTTAGGCAGAGAATTTTAAAGGAGCATCTACCGCTGTAAAGTCACGGCGGGGTTTGGGAGGGGGAGGGGGCGCGGGCGAACACAGACAAGCTCTATAAAGGATACTGGATATTGTACGGCCAAAACTTTGTTTAGACATTGCATTGCCTTATATTAGGATACAGATTTTTTCTAGTAACTGCTGGTCTACTTGTTAGGTGCAAAACTCCACTTTTATGATCAGTATACATTTCAGATAGGTGTTCTTTTTAAATTTTGCCGCAGTCCACAAGCTTTGATGATATAGCCACCTTGCAGTTAAATGTTGAATCCAGCAATTTGTATCACACACAGTGTTTGATAGTGCCAAAAAAATTATAACCTACCTTTTATTATCTCTAATCAGTTCAGTATACGTGTTTTTTTTCACTTTGGGCGCAGGCCATCTTGTTGAGAGAGCCTCTGCAGTTAAATTTGAAGTCCAGCAACGAATTGGTAAGTCATCCCCAGGTGGTAACTGAAGGTCCAAAAGAATACCTTTTATTTATCCGTATACATTTCCGACAGTTATTTTTTCACTTTGCTCATCAAGCTTTGTTGATAGAGCTACTTTGCAGTTAAATTTGAATCCAGCAATTTCGTAATCACCACAGAGAGGAATTGATTAGGGTGCCAAAAATACCTTTATTATCCGTATAGCGATTCAAGACAGGTGATTTTTTCACTTTTTGCTCAGTCCAAGCTTTTGTTGATAGAGCTACTGTGCAGTTAGATGTGAATACAGCAAGTTTGTAGTCACCACAGGTGAAATGATAGGTGCCAAAATACCGTTTATTTATCCGTATACATTTCAGACAGGTGGTTTTTTCAACTTTTGTCAGTCAAGTCCTTTGTTGAAAGAGAGGTACTAGCACTTAAATTTGAATACAGCAATTTTCGTAGTCACCACAGGTGAATTGATATGGTGCCAAAAAACCGTTTATTATCCGTATACCATTTTCAGACTGGTGATTTTTTCACTTTTGGTCAGACAAGGCTTTGTTGATAGAGCACATTGCAGTTAAATTTGAATACAGCAATTTTTGATATCACCACAGGTTTAATGATAGGTGCCCAAAATAACATTTATAACCCGTATACATTTCAGAACAGTGTTACTTGTTTCACTTTGGTCAGTAAGCTTTGTTGATAGAGGTACCAATAGCTCTTTAAATTTCAATTCCACAATTTTGTTTTTGATTTGCAGATTAGAGAATCAGCTGTGATTTTGCCGTCTTTTAATAAGAGACTTATCCACAACTCAGTACAATACCAATTCTCAAATTTTTGTATCTTCTGAACTGGAGCGCAATTCAGGTGGTAAGCGAGCAAAGAGGGGGGAAGCGGACATGGAGGTTAGAAGGTAGCGAGAGAAGGTGCTCCTTCCAGTGTGGCGACAACACTCATGCCAGCGATCGTCATTTGCCATGACACGTCAGGCCCTGTCCATCGCTGGGTCAGGGCCCTGTGAATCATCAGTAAACGAACAGCGTCGCCAATCTGTTCTTCAGTGGTTTAATGCAACCTGCATCCACAGTCCCTTACCTCCTCGTCCAGCGTCCATCATGGCCACAAAATGTCATCATCAGCATCATCAGCATCCTTCCAACATGAAGCGAAGGCAGCCCAAATGTCAACTCCATGTACTCCACCCACGTGTAGGAAAATCCCCATTTTTCTGAAGACCTGCTTTGATAGACAAAATGCTTTTGGTGGTCAGAGGGACGAGCCATTGATAAAAGATCAAGAGTGCCAAAGATGATGATATATTTCTCCTGCTCTGTCGCCCCATTACTGATGCCATCAAGAGGAAGGAGAAGGAAGCCGTCAATCGCTCAAAAAATTCCGAGGCGGTCGGCAATGCCTTAGCAGACCCCTCTTGCTTGTAGCCCGCAGCTCCTGGATGCATGAATGTCAGACGACCAAGTCACCAAGAGTTTAGATGATGATGAAGAGACATGCGGATCCAACTGGTCTTAGTCTTTCAGCAGAATTTGCATGCGAGCGCTTCCTCACTGGAACGAGAAGGAAGACGATTGGGTGTAGTGTCCAGTACGGGTCCCGCCTCATAAGGGAGAGGGCGGTTGCAGAAGTCTTCTGATTTTGTTTCCCCGCCGCCACGGTCAGGGGAAAAACCCGCTCCCCCCTTATCCCCGTAAAAAAAGGGGCCCAGGAAACCTCTCAAACAGGGGCCCTTTTTTTGAGCAAGCCTCTGATTAAACCCAGCGATGTTTATGCCCCTTTTTCCCGTAAACGAAAAGTAGAGGCAAAAAAATTTTTAGGTGTTTAACCACCACCAATGTCTAGCCCAAAAAGCAGCAAATTTGAATGTTTTTGAAATGGGGGGCCCAAACACGGGGCCCAAAAAAAGGCCAGGACGACGGGGGCCCCCAAAACCAAAGTCACCCCTCTGCTCTGCCTTTTCCTCCTCCGCCACCCCCAAACCCATTCCTCAGCTGCCCATTTTCCTTCAGAGTCATGTTTGGGATCAGCCTCGCTTTAGCCTCCCCCGTTGCCCGAGAAACCTTCGCCCCCACCAGAGCCCCAAATTCCTCCCCCTTCTCTTCCGCCAGTTTGACGCCCTTGCACGCCGTTCATGGCCAGTCTAGCAGCCAGCCTTCTGTTTTCCAGGTTTGGGAGCAAAAGAAAACCCCTTTAAACCCCAAACCACCCCAAAGCCAAAAGCCTGAATGTCGGCATTCCCCAGGTTTTTTGGCCTTGGAAATGTTGCCTTTCCCTCTGGTGGACCCCAGATGGGTTCCGCCACGTTTATGGCCCCTTTCCCCGCCCCCAATACCAGATGCCGGCAGGCATTTTTTTTTTTGCCAAAAAAAAGCCCTCCCCGCCATGGCCAGCCACATGTCATCAAAATTTTTAAACGGGTTGTTGCATTGGTCCGGGAAAAAATCCTTGCCCCCGACAAAATAGATAGTAAGCACGGCCAAGGGGCCCCTATATCTTGTACAGTCACTGGGGGAGTGGGTGGATGTCTCCCTTGGGGTGACGGTTTGGGTCTCAGGTCGGCGCACGCTCTTTAAAACCCCCAGGGGGTGGGCAGGGCTCTTTCACCCCAAGGGCCTTGGTGGGTTTAGGGGGCCCCGAGGGAAACCCAAACCATTGAAAATTTAAACTGTCTTGGAGGGCCGTTTCCCCACAAAGGTCAGGAGTGGGGGACGGTCCCCCGCAACGAGGGCGAGCGCTGGCAGGGTTTACAAGAGCCTTGTGCCAGGGAAGGGGGTGTGCGATAAACCCGGGGGAAATCGTGGCCCCCCCTTAAGATCGGTAGGTGGAGCAAATCCCTTGGGCCCGGCCCCATGTAAAGAAAACCCTTGGGCGTCCAGAAATTTCTAAAAAGCTACCCCCCCGGGGCTGGCTGCCCGCTGCGGGGAAAGGGTCGAGGTCCCGAGGTGCTTTTTCCCCCGTTGGCACCATGCTTCGTCCAGCCCGGCTGCGTTTTCCGGTTAGCTCGGCCCCCCCCGTTTAACCCTTTTCATTGTTGACGTGGGAACACGCTGGAAAATTCCCCCCTCCCAAAATGCTCGCGATTGTGGGGGCGCGCAAGCTATAAAGCAGTACGAAGGGCACATGGCCCGACAAGCACGGTGCGGCCCTTTGGGGGGTTGAGCCAAAGAGAGTGGAGGCAGGTGAAAAAAGCTCGCACCATCCTTGCCCGATTTGAAGAAGCCACCAAAAGGGGCAGTGCGGACGAAGCATGGGGGTTTGGGGATCTTTTGTTCTGGAACGATCGTTGGACACTCTTGAAAAACAGGTTTCCCCCCAGCGACGGAGGGGAGACGGACAAGATGCGGGGCACGGGGCCTTTTCTCCCTCGAAACCCCCAAGGCCGCAGTTTTTTCAAAATTTTTTCGGTCTTCATTGGCAGTGGGTTTTGGGGGCCAGGGGGTAGTGCAGGCAGCGCATCAAACTCCTTTAGGGTGGCATCTCTCAGGCAAGTCAGGGCAGTGTTGAAGCTTTTGGCCCGGGGAAGGGAGGAGGAGGAGGAGTATTCCTGACACCGAAAGTTACCGAAGCCCTGCCTTGGGGAAAAAGGTTGGGCGAATTTGAGGCGGAGGGAAAGGAATGAGGAAAATCAGTTTTCTAGTGCCCTCGACCCTGAGGCTTGGGAAATCAAGGATACATCTCTCACATGAGTGCTTGGATGCTCCATTTCCTTCAACATGATCCTCGCATTAAGGCCATCAAAATGAACAACAGTTACTGGGTGGCCACCCCCCGGTACAAAACAAAACTCAGCACTTTCCTTCCACCCACCCACATAGAGAGTAAAATGCAGGAAATGGAGACCGTACTGATTGATCAACTGGAGACATCTGTTGCGTCTGCTAGTCCTGGTTGCCAAGGTCTTATCAATCGACTTGCTAACTCTTATCAACTGACTTGTCTTGAGGCCTTAACAACTGGTCTTATAACGACTATTAGCGACTTCACAACGCAGTAAGTTATATGTCCCCCAGTAAGTTAGACGTCCCCCAGTAAGTGGATATATAGTTTATATGTCTCCCATGAGGTAGGTGTGTAGGTTATAGGTCCCCCAGTAGATATACAGGCAAGTTATAGGTTACCCCAATGGGTATATAGAAAGGTTATATGTCCCCCAGCGGGTATATAGATAAGTTATAGGTCCCCCAGTAGATGTACAGGCAAGTTATAGGTTACCCCAATTGGTATATAGAAAGGTTATATGTCCCCCAGCGGGTATATAGATAGGTTGTATGTCCCCCAGCGGGTATATAGATAGGTTGTATGTCCCCCAGCGGGTATATAGATAAGTTATAGGTCCACCAGCAGGTATATAGATAGGTTATAGGTCGACCAAAAGGTATATAGATAGTTTATAGGTCCCACAGCACGTATATAGGTAGATTATAGGTCCCCTGCACATTTACAAGTAGATTATAGCGTCCCCCTGCACATTTATAATAAATTATAGCGTCCCCTGCACATTTATAATACATTAGAGCGTCCCCCTGCACATTTATAATACATTAGAGCGTCCCCCTGCACATTTATAATACATTAGAGCCGCGCGTCCTCCTGCGCATTTATAAATAGGCTATAAGTCCCCTGCGCATTTATAAGTAAATTATAGAGTCCCCTGCACATTTATAATCAATTCATTTCCCAGAAGTGCGATTGACTTGGAGTTACATTGTGTTGTGTTACATTTTTTCGATCAGTGTATATTCTATAGCACCTATTTTGGCGATATAATTATCTCCATGCCATTCACTATTCATTGTTTACTTCTGCATAATCCTCTGTTCTTTCCTTTTGTCTCTCTTTTTCCTTTATATCTTTACCAGTCCCTATTATCTCCCTCTATGTGCTCCTCTGATCCACATTTTCCAATTTCACACCCTCTTTCCACTGTTCTCCTAATTTTGTTTGTACTTTTTCCCTCCTGTCTTATAATCGTATATCCTTATTATCTTCTCAGAAGTGCCACTGGCCTCTCTCCACGTTATTTTGCTGTCCTGACGCCTGGTTGACTCCTGTCCACTAGTGTCCTACCTTTTCTTTTCTCTACATTCCTCTCTGGTCTCCTTGTACATTTTTCTATGTTCTGGTTCTTAGCCACGCTCCCTTACTCCATGTCTACGCTTTTCTATGTTCTGGTTCTTAGCCACGCTCCCTTACTCCTTGTCTACGTTTCTCTAGATTCTAGTTCTTTGTCCCGCTCCCTTCCTCCCTGCTTTTAGTTGCTTAACTCTCAGATGCCGGAAAAGGTGACGTTGCGAGGTTAGTAACGGGAGAGTAGTCAGAGAGTGAACTGCGCCTGCACCGGGTGCCGCTGCTCCCTGCCGCCGCTGCAGTTGATTGCTTAGCAACTGCTAGCAACTTGACAAGTAACAATCGGCGGCGGGTGGCGGCGGCGCCGGGGACTAGTGTCTGCTTCACGTTCCTCAAATGTCACGGTGGAACAACATCAGCGACGTGACAGCAGTAGAGTGCCAAGTAGCCGTAGCGGCAGCAGCAGCAGCAGGCAAGGTGGCAGAAGCCTAATGGGTGACCTCTGGCAATCTTTATTTACCACCTCACCAACGCATGCAATGCAGGGCACACATCCAACACACAGAGACCAGCTTAAGATCATGGTGCACGACTATCTGCGTCTCAACACCGATGTTTTTGGATGTGTTCCGGACCCAATAGACTTCTGGGTATCCAAAATGGACGAATGGCCCGAGCTCGCTCGCCACGCCATAGAGGTGTTGTCCTGCCCAGCAGCCAGCGTCATATCTGAGCGGACCTTCAGCACAGCTGGAGGAGTCATTACAGACAAACGCATCCGGCTTTCCACAGATAATGTGGATCGTTTGACTTTCATCAAGATGAATCAGGCATGGATCTCTGATGATGTTGTGGCCCCAATTGCCGAGGTCACCGATTAGTTGCCGGTCTACTTCACATTCCTCTTCAAACAGAAATGGTCCTCTTGAAAACTTTTTTTTTTTTAAATGATCATTTCTTACTGCAATTTTTATTCTCTTTTCCCAACAGTTCATTTTGCTGGTTTTGCTGTGAGGAGACTGTAAAAGACAGCAAGGTTTCATGACAACACCGTATTCCATTTACTCACTTTATCTTTAGAAGTTTTCGCATTGTCAATGGTTTTGAGGTCATGTTGCTGTGAGATACAGCTATAATTATGGTCCTTTGGAACAGAAATGTGGCTTCTAAGTGGCATTTCTCCATCACAATTTTTAATAGTGGCTGAGAAGTCATATTTATAATTTTTGGGGGTCATGTTGCTGTGAGATACAGCTATAATTATGGTCCTTTGGAACAGAAATGTGGCTTCTAAGTGGCATTTCTCCATCACAATTTTTAATAGTGGCTGAGAAGTCATATTTATAATTTTTGGGGGTCATGTTGCTGTGAGATACAGCTATAATTATGGTCCTTTGGAACAGAAATGTGGCTTCTAAGCAGGGTGGATTTGATTTAAATCTAACTGATTTAAATCACGATTTAAATCACGATTTAAATCACTAGTCAGTAAGGCTTGATTTAAATCAGTGATTTAAATCAAAGTTTCTACCTAAACTAGTTCTTGCTATTTTAACATGCAAGTAGATGAAGATTTTTAGAATCACTTTTTATATTACTTTTTTCTCCCCAGTTTAATGGGTTAATCATTCATATTTGGACACCACTGTTCTGTTGTACTTAGGAAGGAGAAAAATAATCCTGACCTTAATAACAATTTAAATAGATTTATTCAACTGAAACAATAACAACATTACAGCATAAGTTATTTGCTTAAACAAACATCCATGTTTGTTAACTAATTTGGCTAAACAAAATATATATATATTTTAAGAAACTTAGACTGTCAGCCCAGCCGACACATGAAAAACTTAAATACTACTGTCCCTGCTGTCCTCTGTAGCTCACTTGTCGTCATCTTCATCATCATCTTCTTCTTTTTTCCTATTCATAATCTGGAAAAGAAAAACAAGCTTTCCTGCTTTATTGGGTCCCAACCGATTTCTCAATTTAGAATGAATGAGTCCAAAGGAAGAGAATATTCTTTCAACGCCTGCAGAAGAAGCTACTGCTGTTAAAAGTGAAATCATTACTGTAACAGTCTCTAAATACAAGCGCTTAAGTGACTTCCACCAGTTTACTGGTGTGACCTTCCTTAAAATATCTTCAGCAAACATATATTTCTTGAATGGTTCCCCTTAGCTCTGAAGTTTATTATAGTTGGCATTAAAGATGGATAATTGCTGGATACCCATGTCATAGCTAACTCCTCTTCCTCAGCACTTAGGTTTTGACCCTGATATTGGATATTGACAATATTTGCCAAAAAATGAGCTGGAGTCAGTGCTTGTCCAGTTCGTTTGTTTACTGCTTGTAATTTAATTCTGTCCATGTATAGTTCTGTTTTTAAGTGTTCACTCAGTTTCTTCCAAATTTCAACAGCATCCGCAATATAACAGCTATTTTTCTGTATTTTGTTTAAAGCTTGGAGATGGGTTTCAGGAAGCTCAGCATATGTTCAACATTTCTCTTAAGCCCAATGTTGAGGATTTTGGCCGTGACCTATTTTATCTCGATTTTCTTCACAAAGTGTCATCAGAATAGGCCAGTTTTTGATATACTGCTCCAAACAGTCCACCACAGAGTTCCATCTAACATCTTGTGGGAGCATTAGCTTGGTTCCCCATCTTTTCAGAGCTGCTGCAGCAAAATGATTATTATGGAAGTATTTAGCAATTTCAACAACATTAGCCTTTATTTCTGGAACACTTAAGTCTTTGGCTAAGAGGTGCAGCAAATGAGCACTGCAACCATATGTTATTAGCAGCTTTGTATTCCCTCCCTGCTCTTCTAAATCTCTTCTCATCTTGGATACGTTTGCAGCATTGTCAGTGACCAAACTGCGTACTAGACATTTGAATTTTTGTTCACATGTCGTTATAGCTTTTACTGCCACTTCTTGTAAGTATTCTGCTGTGTGTGCATTTCCTGACGTATCAGTTGTTTGTGCAAGGAAGACTTTACCTTCTTCTGTTGTTATACAAGCACATACAATAGGATCATTGTGAACATTACTCCACCTATCAATACTTAGGTTAACAATTTTACCCTCCATAGCTGTTGCACATTGCTCCATTTCTCTGTCATACACTTGATCCAGCAGTTTCCCTGCAACATCAGCTCTGCTGGGTGGACTGTATCCTGGTCTCAGTGACTGAACCATATTATTGAAATGTGGGTTCTCAGTCAGACGGAAAGAAGAGTTCGTTGCATAAATAAACTGGGCAATTTTTTCATCAATGAACTCTTTTTCTAATCTGCTAGTTCTAATAAAAATAATAATCTTTATTTATATAGCGCCAACATATTCCGCAGCACTTTACAATATAGAGGGAATAAGCACAGACAAACCAGACATTACATTATAAAAAAGCTACTGACAAATGAGACACGAGGTGTGAGGACCCTGCTCGCAAGAGCTTACAATCTATTATGGTGTATGGGTGAAACAAAAGGTGACAAGTGCTTGGTTTACAATGGACCAGCCATGTTACATAAAGATGGGGTAGTATACATAAAATGTGGATGAACCTGCCATCCCAACCATACATCTATATACAGATAAGTGCCTGTGGGTGCCCAAAATGCAGGAAGTGACAAATCTGTGACAGAATTTGGGGGGTTGACAATTAGGGATCTTGATAGGCTTGTCTAAGAAGATGAGTTTTCAGAGCGCACTTAAAACTGTGAGGGTTGTGAGTGTGCCTGATCACATGGGGTAACATGTTCCAAAGAACTGGTGCAATACGTGAAAAATCTTGGAGACGGGCATGGGAGGTTCGGATGAGTGAGGTGTGTAGTCTTAGATCAGTAGCAGAGCGGAGAGAACGGGTAGGGTGGTAGACAGAGATAAGGGAGGAGATGTATGGGGGTGCAGCATTGTGGAGAGCCTTATGTGTGAGAGTGATGAGTTTATGTTGTATTCTGTACTGAATAGGCAGCCAGTGCAGACACTGTCACAGGTAGAGGCTCATATAGCGGCGGGAAAAAAGACAACCCTGGCTGCTGCATTCAGGACAGATTGCAAAGGGAGAGTTTACAGAGGGGGAAGACCAACAATAGGGAGTTACGTAGTCAAGACGAGAAAGAATAAGAGCAGTAAGAGAGTAGAGTTTTTCCACAGTGAGAAAGGGAGGATTCTGGAGATGTTCTTGAGGTGCAGGAAAAACAGGAGCGGGAAAGGGATTTGATATAGGGGGTGAAGGTAATAAGGTTATAAAACCCCCCAGACATGGGCCTGCTCCCTAGGAGTTATGGTGGTACCACACACTGAGAGAGAAATAGCAGGGTGAGGTGGGGTTTTAGTAATGGGGGGGATGACTAAAGTTCTTTTTTAGGGGGTTTAGTTGGGAAAAGGAGGGGAATGATGTCAGAACAGCGACAGACAGCCCGGGTTTTTTTAGCGGGGCAGGGTGATGTCTGGAGGAAGGGTATAGTTAGTTCATCAGCGTAGAGTGGTACGGAACCCAAATCTATGAGGGTTTTGCCAATGGGGGCTGTGTAGAGTGAAAAGAGGGGGAGGCCCAAGACGGATCCCTGAGGAACCCGACAGCAAGAGGGAGGGGGAGAGGGGTAGAACGGAAAAGAACACTGAAGGAGGGCAGAGAGGTAGGAAGAAACCAAGAGAGAGGGGGTTGTCCTGGATACCGATGGTCAGCATTTTGAGGGGGGTGGTTATCAACAGTGTCAAATGTGCAGAAGATCCAGAAGAAGCAGCAATGAGTGTTACCCTCGTTTTTTGCTGCGGGAGGTATTTAAAAACTTTAGAAAGAGCAGTTTTGGGAGTGTGGGTGGAAAAACCGGGATTGCAGAGGGTCTAGAAGAGAGTTAGCAAGAGATAGCGGATCAGGCGAGAGTATCCAAGCTTCCATGATTTTGGAGATGAAGGGAAGGTTAAAGGTCGGTAGTTGGCGGCGGGGAGGGGCCGAAGGGTTTTTAAGAAAGGGAGTTATAACAGCGTGTTTAAAAGGAGGGGAAAATCCCGTGGGGGGAAGAGGTTACAGATTGTTGGGGTGAGGAGGAAAAGTGGAAAATGGAGGGGCAGGTGGGGGGAAGGGGGTCACTGAGAAAGGGGTTGGGGCAGCAGACCGGAGAAGCCTGGAACTTCTTTTTCTGATGTGGGTCAGGGCCCGAGAGCAGATTAGAGGACTGCGGGGAGGACGGGATGGGTTTTAAATTTGGGGATTTTTTATTGATGTTTTGCCGGATGCGTCAATTTTTTTTTTAAAGTGAGCAGCCGGGTTCTTCACCCAAAAAGATCATGCCCGGGGCCTGAGCTTTGGGCCTGAGGGGGGAGTGGAAGGTTACAAACAGTGTTTTGGGTTGTTGTTAGTTTTAAATGGGGAGGGAAATATTTCTGTTTTGGCGCAGTGAAGGGCAAATTTTAAAAAATCCTGACAGGGGAAATTTTGTGGAAAAGTCTGCAGAAGCTTTTTTGACTTTTCCCACACCCTCAGCACACCGGAACAGCGCTCCAGTACGAGTTGAGGCGTGTGCCAAAGGGGCTGGGGGCGTCTGACTCGGGTGGTAGGTGTGTGAGTGGGCCAAATGTCAGGGTGGTATTTAAGTTTCATTGTAAGTTTAACACCCAGGTAAAGGAGAGAGAGGAGATTGGGGGAGTGAGGATGTATGGTGTCTGAGAGTCCTGGTGTTGATAAGGGGAGATTTCGGAAGGGCGACGGGTAGGTGGCCCAGGAAAAGGTAAAAGTTGTTATAGAAAAAAGATAAGGTTTATGATCGAGAGTTCATAAGGAGAGTTGGTAAGATTAAAATTGAGCAGAGGCGCAGAAGCCCAGAAAGGGGTTTGCCATCCTTGTGGTTGGAGAGTCAGGAAATGCGAGAGGCCAAGAGAAGAGGTTAGGAAAGAAAAAAATGAAAAAGGGGAAGGAGACCTAGGGTAGTAATGGGGAGTTGAAATGCCCCTGTGGTGTGGGTATTTATTGAGAGGAAATGGGAAGCCCGGCAGCAAAAAAATCCAGAAACTGGCGGGGAGCCGGGGGGGGCTGTAGATAAAATGCGACTCGAGGAAAAGGCCGAAAAAGGGCTGAGGGTGTGGGGGCCTCAAAGGAGGGGAAAATGATGAGGGGTACAGGGGAATGACTGGTAGGTGCAAGTGGGGGCGGAAGTATGCCCAAATCCTCCACCCCCCTGTCGGTTGGGGGTGTGGTGAAGTGTAGGCGGTAGGGAGGGCAGCAAGGGATGCGGTGTCTAATTTCGGAGCCCAAATTTCGTGAGAGTAGGAGATTTAGAGATTAGAAAGGAACAGGTATGGACAGCAGTGAGTTTATTAAGACGGATCGGGCGTTCCCCAAAGCACATTTAAAGGGGGAGGAAAAGATGTAAAACAAATATTTTCGAGGTTAGCAGGGTTTCGTGGGGGAAAGGGTGGGAGGCAGTAAAAGGAAGGTTGGGGCCGGGGTTGGGGAGAGATTTCCCTGAGCAAAAGAGGGGAATGAAAAATGATTGCAGATGGTTCCCTGACGAATATGAGCGATGTTTGTGCACACCCTGAAAAAGGTGGTTTGGGGGAAGGGAAAGTAAATAGTAATGCTTGGGGTGCTTTTATGGTAGAGGGAAGGGAAAAGGGGGTAATGTGGTGGAGTTGTTTTGGGGAAGACTGGGGGTAGAAAGGAAAAAGGGCACAAGTAGATTGCAAAATAGCTGGTCCAAACTGTAGGAAAGAAAGACTAGTTTTTTACAAAGATACGTTTCTGCACCCTTTGCCCTTTGCCAAATTCGGTCAAAATTTATAAGTCACTTTATAAATGCTGCACTTAATCAATGTGGCAGACCAAAAGGTCTTGAAACCCCAAGCACCAATAATATTTTTATTTTTAATACCCTTTTTAGGTGACAGAAACGGGTGGGGTTAAAAAAGGAAAAAAAAACAAGGGAAGTTCTTCAAAAGGCTAATTGGGTATAGGCATATTAAAATGAAAACATCCTAAATATTTGAAAAAAGAGCTAGGATTCAAGGCAAAATGCAAAACAAAAAATATAACACACAGATATTGCAGAGGGGGTTCGATGCATGTAGTTCCACGAAAATTAAATATCCAATATAATACAAGAAATTGCAAGGGGTTGCGATGATTTTCACCGTACCATTTTAAATATCCAATATAATCACACGATATTTCAGAGGGGTTGTGATGCATTTGTTCACACGTACCATTAAATATACAATATAATCACACAGATATTGCTGGGGGTTGCTGATGCATGTAGTTCAAGTACCATTCAAATACCAATTAATCACAAGATATTGCGAGGGGTTGCGATTCTGTGTTCACACGTACCATTCAAAACAAAATAATCACAATATTGCGAGGGTTGCTGATGCATGTGTTCACACGACCTTCAAAATCCAAAATAATCACACAGTATTGCAAGGGGGTTCTGATGCATGTAGTTTACATACCATTCAAATATACAATATAACCACAAATTTCGAGGGGGTTGCGATGCATGTATTTTTCCCACCATTCAAATATCCAATATAACACACAGATAGCAGAGGGGTGCTGATGCATGTGTTCACCCCCAAAACAAATAACAATATAATCACACAGATATTGCGAGGGGTTGCGGTGGTTCCCGAAGGTAAAGGTTTTTTCTTCCTTTGGGTGATGGTGATATGTGGTGTGGGGGTCTTTGATGAATTCGCTAATGAACATTCCTGGGGGGATAAACCCGAAATTAGAACAGGATGATGGTGATCTTGGAGGTGGAAAGTTTTTCCCGAATCCCTGAATTCCCCTAAAAAAAAAAAGTAAAATTTTTATTTTATTTTTTATACAAATTTTGCTTAGTACACAACACATCACTGCCCCTGCCCCAAAAGGGAATATTTTGTTTTTTTATCATAAATGACCAAATGACAGTAACATGCAGTAATAATAAAAAATATAATTTTTTCTCACACATGACATAGAAATAGGATTCAATAAAAATGTTTACCAACCTGAAGATCCTGCCTGTTCAGAAGTGTTTCTTTGGTCATCTTCATCACCGCACTTCTCATGATGTTGCCTCATTTGCGCCACCAGCCTTGCATCTCTTTGTTGCATCATTTGCATTTTGCACGCATGCCTGCACTTACCGATAGGCGAAGGAGCTTCATTATAAATATTCCCAAACTGGGTCTCTTTAACGGCCTGCTGCCATTATAAGGAAAGAATGTAATAAACCTCAGATCGTACACACAAACAGATCCAGACTTGTCTGTCTGTGGCTATGCTGCAGTATTGTGCTCAAAGTTTCACTTTCATTTTCTTGTCTGCTTGCCCTTCCTCCTCCTCACACTTAGATTCACATTCTTCTTGTGTTGTGCAGATCTATTCCACTCCAAACAATCAGAAACATATTGTCTAACTTCTTGGACTTGGCACTGAAGGGTTGATTCTGTAGTCATAGGTTTGTAGAACAATAGGATTAAGGTCTTTTTCTCAACTCTGTTCATGTTGTAACATTTTTGCTGTGAAGAAGAGGCTGGGACCTCTGCGGAGTCAAATTCAGTTTTGAGAACTGCGTAAGTAAAGCGAGCGTCTGTGATAATATAGGAGAGAAACTGCCCACTAATCCTACAGAAACCTCTGGAAGAGCATGGCATTGTGAATGTTATACATATACAGCCTTTATCTCATGATGGAAGAATCTTTGGATGGTAAAATATTTTCCTCAAAAAGCAGTTTATTGAAAAAAATCCAATTTAAATAAAAAAAATCCGATTTTTTTTATTTTTTTTAAAAAAAACATTGATTTTTATCCACCCTGCTTCTAAGTGGCATTTCTCCATCACAATTTTTAATAGTGGCTGAGAAGTCATATTTATAATTTTTTGGGGTCATGTTGCTGTGAGATACAGCTATAATCATGGTCCTTTGGAACAGAAATGTGGCTTCTAAGTGGCATTTTCCCCTCACAATTTTTAACAGTGGCTGAGAAGTCATTTTTATAATTTTTTGGGTCATGCTGCTTTGAAATGCAGCAATACTACAGGTCCTATTATAAAAAATTTTTTTTTTCTAACAGACATTTGTTCTTCACAATTGTCAAAAGTGGCTCAAGGGTCATGTTTTGAATTTTTGGGGGCATTTTGCTGTGACATGCAGCTATACTACAGGTCCTATTATAAAAAAATGTTGTTTCTAACAGACATTTGTTCTTCACAATTGTCCAAAGTGGCTCAAGGGTCATGCTTTGAATTTTTGGGGGCATTTTGCTGTGAAATGCAGCTAGACTACAGGTCCTATTGTAAAAAATGTTGTTTCTAACAGACATTTGTTCTTCACAATTGTCAAGAGTGGCTCAAGGGTGATGGTGCTGTCAGAAACAGGAATAGGTAGGACACTGTTAATGGACACATATTGCAAAATGACTTGTTTTTGCAAGATCTTTAACATAGCTAGCAATACCTGTATTGAGACAACCCATTTAATACAATTAAAAAAGAGAAACAAAGACATGGTGGGATGTTTTCTAGAATTAAACTACTAAAAAACTTGCATGTACAAAATAGCTGGTAAAAAAATTCCTCTGAATTGTACAAGGGAGGTACAGGAAGACTTGACCAGATGTAGGTTATTCAGAGGACATGGAGTATGGAGCACGGACAGAGAACAAAGAACAGAGACAATTTCCTCCAGCACGTTGAGTAAAATGAGAAAAAGAATGCCAAGAAAAAGGGCACCTGGGTGGAACAGGAGCGTTAACCACCAGTATTTCCAAGTGAAGCTCAATTGGTCCACACTCATACGGAGGGGCAAGCGCTACCCAGGTCTTGACTGTGTACTGAGGAAGGCTGGAGGTCTTACCTCACACTTCCGCTTCCGCACTCTGCTTCAGCACGACTGTTTTCGTTGCTGCGTCATAAGGGCATTTTTACCGTGTTAATAGATGACGGACGCCAGCCTGGGCTCTCACCGCACCCACTGTAAGTCTGGCCCTGGCAGCTGGACCTCCGTGTTAACAGATGTCAGACGCTAGCCTGGTCTCTCACTGCACCCACTGTAAGTCTGGCAGCTGGACCTCCGTGTTAACAGATGGCTGACGGCAGCACTGGCTCTCACCGTTAGGGGCAATCAGGAGAGCTTCAAATTTCTCTAAAAAATCAGATTTTGAAAAAGGTGATTTCTGTGAGGTTAAGTAGTGTCAAAAAGAGGTCCAGGGCTGGACACAAATTGCACAATTTGAGACTTAAAATGTTCTGGGGCTGGAGTCACTATGGGGTCGCATCATTTGATCTCCAGGGGAGTCTGTCCCTAATCACTGAAGAAGGATTTGGAGGAAAAATGAAACCATTGAATTGATTGGCTGAATCACTCAGAAGCCAGGAGGGCAAATGTCTTCTCAACTAAGAAGTGTTTTGGGGATGATTAGGACATTTGTATTACTTATGGGGTGTGCGGACGAATTAACACATCTACACGTGTAAAAAATACCTTTAAAAACTGCAGGGAGGGGTGTATGTTGTATGTTATCACACTTGAAAAAAAAAAGCAAAATGATAATAATGTAAAACTATAAATAAAACTTCCCTAAATAAATTCTGTAAACAAATGTCAGTTACCAAAAAATATACTAAATGAGAGTCACTGTACAAAATAGCATAGTGCCACTTTGTGATCTGTGGGTCAAACAGGTTTAGGGGTCATGCTGTGGCCCAGGACAGGTATAGTCTATGTCCAGTGAAACTAAAATGGTGGTTCAAAGACTCCTTTTCCCAGCACTTTTTAATCTGTGGGTCAGACAGGTTTAATGGTCATACTGCGGTACAGGACAGTATAGTCAATGTCCAGTTCAACTAAAATGGTGGTTGAAAGACTCCTTTTCCCGGCACTTTTTATTCTGGGGGTCATGCAGGTTTGGGGCTCATGCTGTGGCCCAGGACAGGTATAGTCAATGTCCAGTTCAACTAAAATGGTGGTTGAAAGACTCCTTTTCCCAGCACTTTTTAATCTGGGGTCATGCAGGTTTGGGGCTCATGCTGCGTTCCAGGACAGGGATATTCAATGTCCGGTTCAAGTAAAATGATGGGTCAAATCATACTGCCTTCTGGCACTTTTTAATTTGTGGGTCATGCAGGTTTAAGGCTCATGCTGTGGTGCAAGACAGGGATAGTGAATGGTCTGTGAGTTTTTTTCTGTGGCTTTTATAACCTAAGTGTGTTGCCTAAGATGTAGCCCGTATCCATTTGACTGTTGTGGATGTTAATTCCAGCTTCTCCATCCCTGTTGGGTGTAAGAATGAAGGTGTTGTTCCTCTCCCATAGACTTTAATGGTCATCGGCGATAATCTATTATCGACTATCGGATATCTTATTGATAATTGCCAATATCGACTAACGACCCGATGACGATATTCAACGTAATCGCTCATCGCTAGTCAGGACTGTTCAAAAGTTCATGTCAACAGGCAAAACCATGAAAATTGAAACCCCAGGTCAACAAAAGTTCCTATTTTTGTTTGGGGCTTTCTGAAGGGACAAGTGTATGCTTAGTTTCAAACGGTTGACATTTCACACTTATGTTGTGACATGTGGGAAATGTGGTAGCTCTGAAAAGAAGCAAACTCAGAACAACAATGTATTATATAATATATAATATCTATTAAGCTTTTCCTATATGTTTAAAACTAATCAATTGGTGAGAATACTCCTTCAAGGTGCCCAAACACCTTCAATAGCTGTTGGACAAACTCAAGTGCTTGTATTGCCAAAAGGGAGGAGGTGAAAAGGCCACCACTGATGGTGGCTTATCTCTAGGGAAAATAAAAGGATGGAGTTTTAAAAATTCAATATGCTTGATTCTCTTCTTCCTTAATATCAAGATTTTGGAGGCCCCCATAGATGCATGGTTGCATGGTCCTGCTGAAATCATTTGGTTCGGCTGAGAGTATGGGCGACTTTTGAAATAAGAAATAGTCTAAAGCAGGCATCCTCAAACTGCGGCCCTCCAGCTGTAGGGAAACTACAACTCCCATCATGCATTTATTTAATGTATAACAGTGGGAATGATGGGAGTTGTAGTTTTCCAACAGCTGGAGGGCCGCAGTTTGAAGATGCCTGGTCTAAAGTGTGGAGTGGGTGAAACCCCTTTAAGTCCATTGCGTTAAAGGGGTGTTCCCAAACGCAAAGTCTAGTTGCATAGTTGGCTCTCAGCTACCTGCAAGCCAACTGTGCATGAGAATTAGGAGGGCAGCGCTTGCAGCCACCCTTTCCATTCATTTCTATGAGAGTTCCCAATATAGCAGAGTGTGTGCGCTCAACTATGTTTGGTAAACCCAATGTAGGTGAATGGGGAGTCGCAAGTACCTCTCCACTCATTCTCATGTACGGTTCGTTCGCAGCTAGCTAAAAGCCAACCTATGTAGTACGCTTTGCTTTGTGTGAAGACCACTTTAATGATTATTTAACGTTAATAGCACAGAGACAAAGATGCTCTTTTATATGGAATGTGGCTGAATATCAGTCTATGTATGGACACCGCTAGATGTCACTATTTCAGATTCTAGACTTGTCATTTTACCAGACTTTGAAGTCTTTCAAAGAACATATGAAATAAATTATGTAAACCCTATTAGCTCAGAAAGGTACAGACTGTAAAATACTTCAGCTTCTGACAGATGGCGTATGGAAATGTGCATGGATTTAGAGGAAATGTAATACAAAAAGTAGTACCAAATGTGAAATCAGTATCTATTTCCTCGTTGCCTAGGAAACATTTTCCTGTGTTCTACAGATTTGGCTTTAAACAATGCCTCTTTGCACAATAACTTGTTTCATCTAGCATGAAACGTGGTGAAAAGATTCAATAGTCAATCAGCAGCACCAGCTATAGAGTTTACCCCGACGATAGAGTGCGTGCATTTCTAAACTGTATTGACTTATCCATTAGTTTTTATAAAACATTTTGCGTTTGAAGCAAAAGAGACATCCTTATAACATGTTGCCTTCAATTGATTTTGTCATTTGAAAACCAGACAAATAATATGCATGTTTTTAGTTCATGGGATTGATAACATTTAGAGATTTTGCTGTCAAAAATACTAGAAACGTAAAACAAGCCCTATTTAAGACAAAGAAGCCGAGCAGTATCCATTTGGATCAGTCAGATAATGAATCAATCCCAATGGTCATGGCTCCATTATAAAGATAAGCCATGATGCCTGAGTGAACAGCATCCAATGTAATGTCTCAGTGGTTTCCCAATCTGGCTTTTAGCCAAACCATTATTCCTGTTACAGTGACAACTGCAGCAGATGTATAAAGTGTAATATACAAGGCTACAGAGCTATAAAGAATGAAAGCTTTTTATTTAGTTAGGTAAACAAACTCCAATTCTAGAGAGAACACTCTGCAGAGAGTGACTCACCATGGTTGAAATGATTGACTGACGGCAGCTTGGAGCAATGAGAGATAAGGGAGAGCAGGGAATGGTGGTTGATAACCAGAGAAACTTGTGTACAAAAAAGGAAATCAAATCTTCATCAAAGCAAAATCAAAACAGCAATGTATTTTGGAAATAGTCTTCATTTACCTTTCCCTACATGTTAAAATCTAATTATTGTAGCGATAAAACCCATTTAAGGCCGACTTGTGAAGTATGTATGTAGGGGTGGTTCTGTTACAGTATCAGCTGTTCAGTTTGGTGGTGGAGTGCGGCGCAACCAAACTGACTAGTGGGAGTGGTGTATCTCATCAAATCTGGAATCAGGAGGCGGAGCCAGGTGTCTCAACTGCCGTTTTTTCGGAAGACACGGGAGTCAGTTGAACAAGAGAAAAAGGCGAGACACCATTGAAGAGCAATTAAGAAAAACAGGAGAAAAGGAAAAGAAAGAAAACTCAAAGGAAGTGAAGAGATGCAGTTTTCTCTCAGACGGATACAGTGTATGCTGTGATCCACCAGTTGTCTACCGTTGCTATGTTTCACTAAGAAAGGCAAGTTGTGCTATAAAGGAAGAAAGAAAATTGAATAAGTAATTCTGGTGTTCAATCCTTATCCATATACTTTACATGCACTAACCTAAGGACTCATTTGCATTAGGCCTCATGGGTGCATTGGTGATATCATAGAGTAACAGGTAGAATCCCACCCCAAGTTCAGGAAAAAGGCAGAAATTTAGCAGCATTTGTTTTTGACCTATTTCTATACTCTTTTATTAATTAATGTGGTCTTCTCCTGCTTTAAATAATCACACTCTTGTCTTCTTACATAATTATAGGCTAAAGTTGGTGCCACAAACCAAACTCAAGGAAGTTTTGAAGAGGTTCTGAGTTCCACTGCTCATGCCAGTGCTCAGAGTTCGCTGGCAGGAAGTCTTCTGCCTGAAGCTGAAGAAGAGTTACAGTGACGGAACCCATCGAAACATAATAGCTGCTCAATCATAACACATCGCCTCATGCAGAGTAACATGTCATGAAACCGTTTATGTCAGACAGCAAGTATTTTTGTTTTATTACAATTAAGGTAATGGTGTATGCTTTGTTTTGAACCAAATTAACATGTCAAACCTTAAAGCTGCTATTTCATTTCCAAACTTGTAAAATAACTCTTACAGTCTTGCTCCCTTCGACATGAAATGGCTCCTGGAAGACCACCCTTTTGTGTCCAGTGCAGAAACCAGACATGTTCACTAAATAGGGCAAACATAGTCCAATTAGGACTATGTTTGTCCTATAGAGGGCAATGGCCTTGTTGGGGGACCTAGCACACAATTATTGAGGAAGAGGAGTTATTTTAACTCAAACCGGAAGTTCTGCAAATGGTACAGGAAGCCTCTTCCATATTACACCCTTATTTATCATCCTTGAAATAAACTGTATAGAATTCAGTGATAGAAATTAACACTTTTTTCCCTAATCTATATTGACCTCTGAGAGCCAATCAAACTCTAAAATTTTTGCCATAATTATGGAAAGATAATTATAATAATCATGCATAAAAATCTCTGTATATAGACTATTTTTTCCTTTGTGTCCTGTCTAATGTATTCATCCATAACTAATGAAAACCTGGACAAAATTTCAGCTTTTTTGGAATGCAGCTTTCCATAGGTAGTTGTTTTTTTTGTTTCTTAGTCTACTCCATAATAGTGGGGCACATCGGTCTCTTAATTTTTTATGGTATTTCCCAGACAAAAATGGTCAGAAAAAATATTTTTTTTTAATTTTCTCAATCTTTAAGTAGTTCGTACCATGAATAATACTTAGCAAAATTAAACCTACTCCACTTAGTTGTACATTTTTCAAGATTGTATGACACTGTCATAAGACCTAGAATAAAAGCCCTGTTTTAGCTCTAAATGCATCTCCTTAGCTTTCAGCACCTCCTCTGTTCATAACTAGAACTTTTTTTTAGTAAAAGTGCAAGAGTGGAGAGGGCTAGGAAGAACATGTAATCATTGGTGGTCAGGAGTAATTATTTTATGTTTGGTTTAACGTACATTCAGTTTAACTGGAACATACACATGACGCTCGCTCAAAGCTTGTCACAATCCACCACTAATAAGTGGGGGTGACATGCTAAACTAAATCTTTTTCCCATCTGTGGTTAAACTGCATATATTGTTAAGTTATTTAGTTCTTGCTGTACTGGAAATCTGCATTTAGCATGAGGATTTCATGTTAGTCATGTATACAACAGCCAATCTGAAACAGCAGAGCACAAAATCTAAAACATGGTGATGGGGAAGAGAAGCATCTTGTATGTTCAATGCGAGATAAGGTAAAACTCATTTGCCGTTAAGCTATGCAGATACTTCAGAAACCATAGTTGGTCCAAACTGAATAAGCGGTAAAAGTCAGCAAGCAATAAACAATGTCAATAGCAGGCAAGCAAGACCCAAAAGTAGTGACCTCCATGTACAATTAAGACCACAACTGCAAATCTGCTTCCAAATAATGTAGTAATAAGTTATAAACTCTGTTGTGTATTTACTCACTTATTGTCTAACACAATATCTGATAGCAGGACAAACATAAAAATGTATCTACAAAGCTAGGTCTTTCAACTCTGATATGGTATTTACAATGAATCATCCAGGCACTGGTGTTAATGTAGTGAGTCAGTGCGCTACTTATCAGCGGAAATGAAACCCCTTTCAAAAGAAATATTTATTCGACTAATTCCAATATATTGTAAACTAACAACATGGGCACAGAATGATATGGATTCGCCAATTGTAATTTAGGCAACATAATATACATGGACTATTTCAGAATCAAAAACCTAACATTTTTATCATGAAATGTTAAATACTCAAATATTTTATTATTTTTAAGGGTTTTTCCATGATTAACATTAATCTATCCAAAGGTTTACTTAATTTAGTCCATAAAACTCCTACCCTACACTAGAATTGGGGAAAAAAGTGGTCTAAAACCCACTAATTTAACATTTATCACCGACCCCATGTGTAAGGGGATGTTCACACTGTGTTTTTGGTCGTTTTTGGTCCGTTTTACATACAGAAAATAGACCCCAAAACATATTCAACAATTTTCAGTGTGATTTTTGCATAGAAAGCAATGTAAAACACGTATCGCCATTCAGATGATACATGTTTTACATGCATCTTTCGGATACATAAAACAGATCCAATCGAAGAATTAACATGTCAATTGTTGATCCATTTTACATATTAGACACCCTATTTAAAACTATAGGGTGCGTTTCTGCTGCACAGAAAACATATCCAGACATATACCACACTTTGGGTATGGGTTTGGATATGTTTTATGCAGCGTTTTCCAATACGTTTTTTAGATCGAAAAACATATTGGAAAACGCTGTGTGAACATACCCTAAGAGATAAATGATAGTCATAGGATAAGAAAGCCTCTTTGCTCTATACATCTCTAGGTATGCTAAATATGCATATTTCTGAGCAAAGGGAAGGAAAGTTCACCCCTCCCGTTATAAGCTGGTTTGTTCAGAAGAAGCAGCAGTGAGTGTTATATAGACATTAATGGGAACTGAACAGAAGGAATAAAAGCAGATACCAGATTCTGCTGTTTGCTTCTTATCTAAAATTGCTCTCCATGAAAGCCTATTTCTTACTACTATAGCTATTATTTATATCTTCTTTTAGGGCACTCTAATCATTCGCCAAAAAAACATGCATGAAGAGCAACTATAGAACAACTATATTCTTTTCTGCACATTTAGGGCCACATGTATGAAACTGTTAAGGTCTAAAACTCACTCTTTTGCCCATAGTAACCTATGGGCAAAAAAGTGAGTTTTAGACCTAAACAGGTTCATACATGTTGCCCTTAGTGTTTAGTTGTCCATTCT
Organism: Phyllomedusa bahiana; assembly: GCA_025379985.1. NCBI lineage: Eukaryota > Metazoa > Chordata > Amphibia > Anura > Hylidae > Phyllomedusa > Phyllomedusa bahiana. Next base: position 71,478 of record JAODAL010009118.1, read on the forward strand.
TTAATTAGACAGGGGTAAAAACTCCCCCCCCTCCCCACAAAAACAGATCCTAAGTAGCTGTAAATTAAATATTTTCATTTTATCTGGATATTAGTAAAATCTTAAGTTTAAAAACAAACCAAAAAAGAGGCTGTCATTTATGAAGATAAGAATCCTTTATTTGGCCATATATTCCAATATAATGTCTAATTAGTGCCCTGGTCATACATGACATTTATCTAAGCTATCTAAAGCCATGGAGTACATGACCATTTAAATCTGTCACGGAGTTGAAATCATTTGTCATGCCATTGAAAGCCAGACCTCAATGAGCTAAAATTTTATTTCTTTCCATAATGCCTGTAAAGTTCTGCACACCTACCTGGTGCTAAAAAGTAACTTCCATTTAGCTATTTCAGGCTTTCTAGCTAGACATGAATACCGTAATCGTATGGCTTGGGCAGTAATGCTTTAGGACAGTCTGCAAAGCAAATAATTAGGACCCTTAGACATTTAGCACTTTAAAAAACACAACAAAGCCTTCCTTAAAAAGGACCTGTGGCCATTTCTGTTTTTCAGTAAATACCTGTGTCCCCTTATAACGCTGCGTCGTACTGTTCCTCTGTTACTCCTTATAGAAATGTATTGCCGAATCTATCAGCTGGGTGTTACTAGTTGATGGTGTGTCCCTGCACAGTCCGGCATTGACCAATCAGTGCTGACAGTCGGTGTGTGCAGAAACAAGCCCCTTTGAAAACGGAAATGGTAGCTAATTGAGTTGACTGATTGATAATACAATTTCAAGGAGAATAACAAAGAAACAGCACAAGGTAGAGGTATAAGAAAAAATACTCCAGGATTGTTACTTTAGAAAGAACCAAGGCTTTTACTAAAACAGACATGTCTGGAGGGTCACTGGTTCTCTTTAAAGTCAAAAGTATAATTTGATAGTAACTGCATGTATTAATTTGTAGTAAGAAACTTTATATAAAATTAAGCACTGTAAACTAGTCATGTACTATGTTAAAAAATTGCAGATTGTGATTTTAATTTTGTGTATTGGCTCTATATATTATTGCGTCGTAAACAGTCTCTTTTTCAGAGATCACAGCATTTTAAACTTGTGAATCCACATATACACACAGCGGCTCCTTACTGATACATTCCCAGACTGCAGCAACTGCTTTTAAAAATTTACAAATATGCAGTAATGCTTCACGTACTGCAACCAGTAATTCAATGACCTAACGGGGTTGTTCGCCTCATAAGGAAATAAAAGGAGCAGTTCCCGGGCACCCAGTAAAAAAAAAACAAAAAAAAACCTATACACGCCTTCCTCCAGTCCCCGGTACCAGAACCGTTTTTTCCCCAAGACTTCTGTTGACAACTCTCACTTTCAAACAGGGACACCATTGCCGCAGGCAATAATTGGCTGTAGCAGTCCCATGCCACATCACTGTTCAGAGTGGCACATGACCACTGCAGCCAATCAGTGGCTCTGGCGGTGACGTCCCTGTTCGAAAGTGACGGCATGTCAACAGAAGATCAGAGAGAAATGGTGCTGGAACTGGGAACCTGGGGAAGGTGAGTATAGGTTTTATTTTACTGGGGGCCCAAGAGCAGCACTTTTCAATTTCTTATGAGGTGGACAACCCCTTTTAATTTTTTCCGGTCTTGCTCAATCATAAAGGATTGATGTTGCAAGCCACATCCTTTCCCACTTAGGGTTGGTTGGGGATATAGAGACATAGGTGTGAATGTGACTGATGTGGTTGCAGACACAGTTCCTAATGGCACTGACCATAATATAATATATAAAAGAATTCATGTATTGGTTGTACACTTTCTCCTCCCCAAAATGCATATTTCTTACTGCTATTGTGAGTTTTTTTTTGGTGATTTGTGGGTGGAATTGCCTTGTAAAAGGCACCTTTTACACTGTGAATAGTGATTGTTCAACATTATTTTGTACACTGTGTCAGAATGTGCAAGTCAAAGTTTGAGAGATTCTCGTCCAAAATACAGCAGATACAAAAGTAGAGTAGTGTTTTTCATTTTAAAAAAAGATTGGAAAATAGCCGTTAATGAAAAAGCTCCAGAAGAATATATTTCATAGGTCAGAAGACAATATTTACAAACATATCAGTACAATTGTACAGAATATAAGGTATCACTTAATATGTATTTTTATAAATCAAGACCAACATTTACAATGATTTACATAATGATTTGTGACATAAGTGCATCATCTCACTTAGGCTATGTCTACACAGCACGGTATAGTCATCGGATTCAGGATATAGAATCAGCCAATACCCTGTGTTACATAGACTGCAATAAAAAATCCATGAATTTTTTTATGATTAGTTTAGGATTTTAGAACCACTGGAAATCCGACCATTTTGCCTGCCCAAAAAACGACCTTTATTCTACACAAGTCTTTTTTCTGCTCATTTTTTAACGCCAGCAGATTTAGTAACTTGTTGCTAAATACACCGATGTTTTAAGTTTTGTTGTTGGTTTCCCGTCCAATCAATTGTATGGGCCGACGGCAAAAAAACAGGAATCGAGTGTGGTTTATGCAAATACAGTGACAAAAGCTGCTGTCGTGTATCGGAAAAAAAATGGTAAATTTTCCGTCAATTTTTGTCCGATTCTGTGTGGATCTAGCCTTACTTTCACACAACTGTCAACATAGTGATCCATCGAGCGGTCAGGAGCTGACTTGGCCCAGCTTCAGTGCTGTCTTAAAGGGCCAGCGCTTTTTTTTTTTTTTAAAAAACCTGAATTCCAGGTGAAATAATTTTCCTAATGAAGCATATTTGAGAAAGTATTCTTATTTTAGTCTTCTGTTACTTCATGAGGTTTCTCTGGAGGTGACAGGTTCTCTTTAAGGCCTTTAGAAGGTAATTCTACTGATAGTTATTCAAGGTTAACAACCAGACGATTAATGTATATTGTGTAGCTGTGGGATTCCCCTAAAATTCGGTCCTCCTTTCATAACTTTATTTAATAAGCTAACTAAACATACATCTACACAATTATTTAAATATGGTTAGGTGTGAGAATGCTGGTCATAGAATTCTAAGATAATGTTATAATCAGAACATCTCCAAAATTACCATAAGGGGATATTGTAGAAGAAAAATATGTGATAGAAGTAACAATCATATAACTTATTTTATCTGAGACTGTCTGCAGTCATTCTCCATCTTTGAATTGTTTTCAGAGGCTTGCTGACAGACATGACCAGTTTGGTACCTTTCCCTGCTGGCCGCAAAAGCCAAATGTTAACTTCTCCAAATCTCAAAGCAGGTTTTAAGAATCTGATCTCCTAATGTATGCCCCATTACATCTAACATGGTCCACTGTACAGATTGAGTGTCACATTTCCTTTCCTGGAATATTTTGACAAGCACAAGAGCATGTTGAGAAATATATTCTGGCCTTAAAGGGGTATTACGGGGCTCAGACAAAAAAAACTTGAACAAGGGCTGCAGGTTAATGACACACAGAGCAGCAATGCAACACTTAATCTACATGCAGAACATGTACAATTGACATATTTTGTCACACTGTTGCCCCCCCGTAGGCTCCTCCTTAGTGCAGAAAGAGGGGCTGTGACTTCAGAGGGGCTGTGGGTAGCGAACTACAGTCCCCATCATGCATTGCCGATATCTATTCCAGGCTTTTCTCCTCACTGTATTTCCCTGGCTTTGCACTTCATATTATGGTCCCCTACTGCAAAGCCCCTCTCATACATTTCTATTTACATCCCCTACTCCTTCATACATTCATAGCTCTCTCTCCCATAATTCCTAGTGCTGGAGCACAGCATGCCTGACTAGAAAGCAAAAAATGAATGTCCGTACGTATAGCTTGGCAACAAGCTCTAAACATCAGATTTTGAGCCAGTAATCAAAAACTACTTAATATATTTAATTACTTTATATTGATACTTTTAATAGAAGTCGTTTTGTATACCAGAATACCCCTTTAAGTCAAGTAACTTGGAGGACACACATAATTGTGAAAATGATTTTTTGCACTTGCTATACCATAAAGATAATTGTATAACTTTGCTTTTTATTAGAAAACCCAATAACACAGTTTATTTAGTTACATTAAGTGTGCACCCATAGTATACACATTGCATTACTTATAACCACAAAAAACGATATAATATGCACCAGACCTGTGTTTCCCAATCAAGTACTCAAAGTAGTCATATCCGAAGGATTTCCATTTGAGTAAATTTTTGGTTTAATAAGACTAATGAAATTACAAGTGCAATATTTAGTAAATCCTGCTGTGTTTCCTTGATAACTGGATTGAAAAACACTACACTACAACAGTACAAATGAAAGCAATATAAAAATCTCCCCTATGCTTAGCCTGTCCATATTACATCTTCAGGAAATATCTTTTTAAACATTTCTAAGCTTATTCAAACATCTAGAAAAACATACAATTTCGTCTTCTACTAAAAAAAAAGTGTATTTAGTAAGAAAAACACAAGCAATTTTACATTTTCATATGGTCAAAAAGATGTACTGTAATGAACCTGCACATTTCCTTTTCAAGGAATAAGCCTCTAACCTGCCAAAAATGTATGACATTTTATTCCATGTTTCTGCTTTTGAACAATAAATGTTTTATTTTCTTCACCTGGCCTACGATATGTGCCAAAAAGCAAAAATGTGACAAAATAATGTAAAGTTCTTGAAAAGATAAATAGCTTAGCATTTTTAAATAGGTATGTATACATGGAAATTGTGTAACTGATCTTTCTAAAATGTGCTTGTATACAAGTTACTTGAAACTGATCCAATTTGTTTTTGCTTGATCAAACCACGTGACATTTAGTTAGGCTTATGTTGTGTCAGTGTGGATACAAAAAGCATTTTATAAAATAGACAAGAAAATAACTAGATCAATAGTTTTATGTATACAAAATGAATATTCTTATTAAAGATCTCCTGGTTTCAATGCGTGTCAAATTTCTTTGGGTCATTACTGTGGTAAAGCAATCGTTCACTTTTGTTACAGGGGTTGTCTCACTACATTGATTCATCTTCAGTCCTGCTTTCTTGGTTTCACTTTGAATTCAGGGGCTGTGTTTACTAGTTTCCACTAGGCTGCAGTAGAAGCCAGGACTGTAGCTATAACAACCATTGCTGGCAGCCTATCATGAGAGATTGAACAGGTCTGTAGCTATAGCAACCTGAGGAGCTGATGCAGCCCACATAACAGCGGATATCTCAGAATAGGTAGGATATTGGTAATGGACATATGTTGCAAAGTGACTTGTTTTTGAAAGATGTTTAACATAGAAAGCAATTCTTGTAATGAGACAACCCCTTTAAGTCAATGCATGACGTTTAAAAGGTCTGTTAATATCTGCATTTTATATACAGGGCAGTTCAAAAAGGATGTTGCAAAATGAAAGCCTCAGTATTCACACCCGATGGAACATTACACAAATGTTTTAACATGAAAAGACACTTATCTATCCAAGTTTTATCTACACATTACAAATAATCAAATTGATATTTATTGGTGACATCCGCCTAGGCTGATGTCTACGGGGTAGTCCAGTTCTGTCCAGACTCGTGCCAGAATACCCTCGGATATGAACTTCACTTTCAAGGATGCATGATCTCAGGCTATTCAGATCATGTAGCTGGTGTGAGGGCATGTACGGTCCTTGATGTAACCCCACAGAAAGATATTGTTATATATGGCGATTGTGGAGGCCAGCACAACATTGGTAAGTCATTGCTTACGGCTGTGTGAACAAAAGTAAAAATATATATATTTTTTTAATTATTGAGCATATATTTCACATAAAAACCTCTACACGTTAGATATCCCCACAACCATAATAACCTGCAAAATTAACTTAATGGGTTATTTAGTGTGAAATGTAAATGGTGAAAAGAAAAAAATCAATCAAATGTAGATAAAGGCCTCATATCAACAGCACAAAATGTATACACGGAAATTTATGTATCCTGAAACTACACCCCAAATAATAAAAATTCTCCTGCATAAAACATGGCTTCATATAGCTACATCACTGAAAAAATAAAAAAAAGTTATGACTGCTAGTAGCTAGTTATTAACCACTTATCACCGCAGCCAATTTTTGAAATCTGACATGTGACACTATGTCAGAATAACTTTTTGACACTTACTTAACCATGTGATTCAGAGATTGTTTTCTCGTGACACATTGTGCTTTAAGACAATAAGAAATTTTGGTCCATACAACCCTTGTTTATGAAAAACATCAAAATATTGCGAAAATTTGGAAAAATTTGCCAATTTCAAAAATTTCTGTGCGTAAGACAGTTATTCCACTCAAAATAATTTATAACTAGCATCTACAATATCTCTACTTTAGATTGGCATTTTTAAACGTCTTTTTTTTCTTTTTTTATATTAAAGGGCATAATAGTAATTATTCACATTGTCAAGAAAATTTGCAAACACAGATTTTTTTTTTTTTTTAGGGACCAGTCCAGTTCCAACATGGTTTAGGAGGGGCTTGCATGTCAGATACCCCCATAAATGACTCCTAAGAAACTAGACCCCTTAATGTACTTAAAACAGCGTTTAGTAAGTTTATTAACCCATTAGGTATTTCACAGAAAGTGGAGGTGAAATTTAAAATATTTCACTTTTTTTTTTGCAGATTTTCAATTTTTATCCATTTTTCACTGGAACAGGGTAGATGTGACCAGGTAAATGAAACTCAACATTGATTCCCCAGATTCTGCCCTTTTTATAGACATCCCATATGTGGCCCTAGTGCGCTATGTGTCTCACCCACAAACCTCAAAATAGGAGGAGCACCGACCAGACTTTGGGGTCTGATTTTCAATACAATTTTATTTAGGCGCCATTCCAGGTTTGCGGGCACTGTAAACTACACCCCTTAAGGAATATATACGTACCACTATGGGGTGCATATGAAACTTTGATCACTTTTTATTAAGGTTTTTGTGATCCGTTTTGAAGAAAATACAACAATTCTTGTAGTTTTTATTTTTTACAGCAGTCACCGTGCAGTATAAATGACATGCTACCTTTACTCAGCAAGCTGATACGATTACAGTGATAACCAATTATTTTTTTTTTATGCTTACTGAATTTGAATAAAAGGTTTTTTTTGTGTAAAAAGGAAAACACATTTTTGCATCACCATAGCCTGAGAGCCATAACTTTTTTAATTTTCTGTGTATGGAGTTGTGTAGGGGCTTTTTTTTTGTGGGATGAGTTGACATTTTTATTGGTATCATTTCTGGGTTAACAAGGCTTTTTGATACGTTTTAAATCCATGTTTTGCAAGGCAAGGTAATAGAAAATATGATTACAGCAATCTCACTGCAATGCCCGCGGGTGTCAGCTGCTAATTGCAACACCCTGTGGTTACAGAGTGGGGCAGTGCAAATCACACCCCTTTTGCAATTTTACAAGTCAATAAAAAATTTTTTAAAAAAGTTTCACATAGTTGAGATTGCTGCGCCCAAAAAAATCCGATTACAATATAACAATTTATCCTGTATGCTGAGCACAGTAGAAGAAAAATATTTCAAAACGCCATTTTTGGTAATTTCACATCCTTTAAGAATTGGAATAAAATTGATCAAAAAATTTGCATGTATTCCAAACTGGTACCAATAAAAAGTACACTTCAGCTCGAAAAAAATGCATCCTCTCTAAAGTCCGTAAGTGTTAGTACAAAAAGTTATTGGTCGCAGAAAATAGACCCACAAATTTCAAATATCGAAAAGATTTTGATTTTTTTTTTTATGGTACCAAAACATAAAAAAAACACTACATGTTTGGTGTTGCCGGAATTGTATTAACCTGCAGTCATTTATACTGGACATTGAACGCAAAAAAAAAAAAAAAAAACCTGCAGAGCACAAGTTCATTTTTTCTTTTACTTTTTGCCCCACTTGGAATTTATTTGTGGTTTTCCAGTATATTCTATAGTCCAGTGACAGCCACCATTGGAAAGTACATCTTGTTCCGCAAAATAAAAGCCCTCAAATGTCTAGGTAGGTGGAAATAAAAAAAAAAAAAAAGTTACGGCTCTTGGAAGGCGGGGAGGAAAAAAAAACTAATGTGTCAACCCAAAAAAACAAAACAAAAAAATGCAAGGTCCTTAAAGGGTTATCATAGTATAGAAATTACTTTATCATCACTAATACTTCTGATTTCCAAAAGTAAAGATGACAAGAAATGGTAGCCATTACAGTCAATATATGGATTTGCAGTTATTTTGCCCAGACCAATGAACCGATATACTGTACTTGCATACTTATTCGTTAACAATTGCCACAATTTTTTTTTACAATGCTTAAAACATAACATAACCCAAATGTTGCCAGTTTGCCACCAACCGTAGATATACCCTTGATGAAGGTAAAGACACACTATATATATACACTCACCGGCCACTTTATTAGGTACACCTGTCCAACTGCTCGTTAACACTTAATTTCTAATCAGCCAATCACATGGCGGCAACTCAGTGCATTTAGGCCTGTAGACATGGTCAAGACAATCTCCTGCAGTTCAAACCGAGCATCAGTATGGGGAAGAAAGGTGATTTGAGTGCCTTTGAACGTGGCATGGTTGTTGGTGCCAGAAGGGCTGGTCTGAGTATTTCAGAAACTGCTGATCTCCTGGGATTTTCACGCACAACCATCTCTAGGGTTTACAGAGAATGGTCCGAAAAAGAAAAAACATCCAGTGAGCGGCAGTCCTGTGGGCAAAAATGCCTTGTTGATGCCAGAGGTCAAAGGAGAATGGGCAGACTGGTTCGAGCTGATAGAAAGGCAACAGTGACTCAAATAGCCACCCGTTACAACCAAGGTAGGCAGAAGAGCATCTCTGAATGCACAGTACGGCGAACTTTGAGGAAGATGGGCTACAGCAGCAGAAGACCACACCGGGTGCCACTCCTTTCAGCTAAGAACAGGAAACTGAGGCTCCAATTTGCCCAAGCTCATCAAAATTGGACAGTAGAAGATTGGAAAAACGTTGCCTGGTCTGATGAGTCTCGATTTCTGCTGCGACATTCGGATGGTAGGGTCAGAATTTGGCGTTAACAACATGAAAGCATGGATCCATCCTGCCTTGTATCAACGGTTCAGGCTGGTGGTGGTGGTGGTGTCATGGTGTGGGGAATATTTTCTTGGCACTCTTTGGGCCCCTTGGTACCAATTGAGCATCGTTGCAACGCCACAGCCTACCTGAGTATTGTTGCTGACCATGTCCATCCGTTTATGACCACAATATACCCAACATCTGATGGCTACTTTCAGCAGGATAATGCGCCATGTCATAAAGCTGGAATCCTCTCAGACTGGTTTCTTGAACATGACAATGAGTTCACTGTACTCAAATGGCCTCCACAGTCACCAGATCTCAATCCAGGGGGTCCAACCCGTTACTAGCATGGTGTACCTAATAAAGTGGCCGGTGAGTGTGTATATATATATATATATACACATACATACACACACACATATACACACACACACACAAAACATATATACAGACACACACAACATATCTACAGACACACACACACACACATTTCCAACTCTATAGTTGCAAAACCTGAAAGATATCCCAGAAGGCTAGCAAAAAATAATATGGAAGCCATCATTGTGGTTATACTACTTTTCACCTACAGTGAAGGAAATAATTATTTGATCCCTTGCTGCTTGTTCATGTCTTTGTCAGTAGGCAAATTTATACAATCTTTAATTTTAAGGGTAGGTTATATAAATTATATACATTTATTTGCATTTTGCAATGAGAAATAAGTATTTAATCCCTCTGGCAAACAAGATTTAAGACTTGGCGGCAAAACCCTTGTTGGTAAGCACAGCAGTCAGATTTTTTGTAGTTGATGGTGTTTGTGCACATGTCAGGAGGAATTTTGGTCCACTCCTCTTTGCAGATAATCTCTAATTTATTAAGATTTTGAGGCTGTTGCTTGGCAACTCAGAGCTTCAACTCCCTCCGTAGGTTTTCTATGGGATTAAGGTCTGGAGACTGGCTAGGATGCTCCATGACCTTAATCAGCTTCTTTCTGAGCCACTCCTTTGTTGCCTTATCTGTATGTTTTGGTCATTTTCTTGCTGGAAGAATTAGCCACGGCCCATTTTTAATGTCCTGGCGGAGGGAAGGAGCTTGTCATTCAGGATTTTATGGTACTTGGCTCCATCTATTCTCCCATTGATGCGGTGAAGTAGTCCTGTACCCTCAGCAGAGAAACACCCCCAAAACATAATGTTTACACCTACATGCTCAACAGGGAGGATGGTGTTCTTTGGGTCATAGGCAGCATTTCTCTTCCACTAAACACAGAGAGTTAAGTTAATGCGAAGAGCTAAATTTTTGTCACATCTCACCACAGCACCTTCTCCCAAGCTCTCAGAGATTCATCCAGGGGTTCACTGGCAAAATTCCAAAGGGCCTGCACATGTGCCTTCTTGAGCATGGTGGACCTTGCGTGCACTGCAGGATTTTAAACCAATACGGCATAATGCGTTACCAATGGTTTTCTTGGTGACTTTGGTCCCAGCTGCCTAGACATCATTAACCAGTTCCCCCGTGTAGTTTTAGGCTGATGTTCCCCCTTCCTCATGATCAAGAATACCCTACGAAGTGAGATTTTGCAAGGTGCCCAAGATCGATATCAATTTACAGTCATTTTGTATTTCTTTCATTTTCTTACTATTGCAACCAACAGTTGTCTCCTTCTCACCCAGCGTCTTGCTTATGGTTTTGTAGCCCATTCCAGCTTTGTACAGGTCTATGATCTCGTCCCTGACATCCTTAGAAAGCTCTTTGGTCTTACCAATGTTGTAGAGGTTAGAGTCTGACTAACAGTCTGTGGACAGGAGTCTTTTATAAAGGTGACTATTTAAGATGGCTGTCTTTAATGCAGGTAATGAGTTGATAAAGAGCGTCTGTCTGGTCTGTAGGAGCCAGAACTCTTAATGGTGGGTAGGGGATCAAATACTTACTTCGCTCAGCAAAATGCAAATAAATTTATATAAAATTTATTTTTGATATTATATCTCTCAATGTTAAAATTAACCTACCCTTAAATTATAGACTATTCAGGTCTTTGTCAGTGGGCAAACTTGCAAAATCACCAAGGGATCAAACAATTATTTCCTTCACTGTATCTTTTTTTGAAGCAGAAAAACCGAGAAACATGTGAAGAGCATTTTGAAAACTAGTGAAAGATGACAGAGTTAAATGCTTTCTTTTTTGTTTTGTGCCAAATTAAGGGGAAGAAGGGTTTTTCATATAACGTTAGGACTACACTGTGGTTTTCACTAGTGCATTACTCCTCGGTTGATTTGATAAATTGCATAAAATAATGTTTTCATAAATGTATTTGAAGCTGTAATTCAAATACTGTACCTTTAGGGGCTTTTAAAAAATAGGATTTGAATGGTTTTATATAATAGAGGATTACTGTAATAACTCCATGATGCTTCAGTACTAAATCAGTAAGCAATGCTTTGTTTAAAGCACACATGCCTGGAGAAATTCATTACTCTATCTTAAATTACATGAGAGCAACATCCTTGTCCAACTATTACCCAAAATAAGATTTGGTTAAATCTAGAGATATTATATATGATACACAGCTAGAAATTTATGTTCCCATTCTGTAATGCTTGGACTGTGATACAAGCAGTAAACGGGGTGCTTACTTCATCCACAGAAAAACTTACACAAAAGAGATGCAAAGCGGCATCTCCACAATTAGAAGAATTTTAAACTTTCATTCAATTCTTAATAAAGTCAAGATCCCCTGCATATTGTAAGTTAATGGAAACATTAATATGAGAAACGTCCTAAACTTGTTTGTGCAAACAGCTGGCAGGTTTGAGGAAATGTATCAGTTTAGAATGATCTTGGATGAGAAGCACCAGCAGCACAAACCTCTATTGTCCAGGACTACTAATTGACCGCTGTTCCATTCACGGATAAAATATAACAAGCTCAATAAACCATGCATGAGTAGTAGGATACAGAATTGACTAGTAGGTAGATTTGGAACAGTAAACCTAGCCTTAGTTGAAAAGTTACAAACTATTAGGGCACATCTGATGAAAAAAAGTCATGGAAATGCTAATCAGATGCCAAACATAGCACAAGACAAAACACAGATACACAAGTATAATAAAAAAAAATCATAAATAGTTTATTGTTGGCCAGAAATAAAGTTCTTTTATAACTGAGAGATACTTCCTTGTGAAGATATGTTGGAGTTTCTTTCTTCATAAATTGCAGAAACCAACTGAACAATTTCTGGATGTTTAAACTTTCCTTTAACAAAAGAGAAAACACTTCTGATTAAGTAATGCTCCACTGTATTATGCGTGAAATTTATGTATTTATATGTAATACGCAGTCGTGTATTTTATCTATTTAAGTACGTGCAACATTTTTAAATTTATTTTTTTTAACAAAGACTCAAACCATCAAAACTTTCAAACACAGAACTGTACAGGGTACATTCACAAAGGGCAGACCCACTGCAGATTTTCAGTAGAAAAGAAAAAAAAAATAAATCACAATTAAATTTAGATTAAGTATAGATTTTACCATGTATTCTTCTAAATTGAGTTCTATGGGAGACGGTAAAGTCGCACTAAAATTAGCAGCAATGGTTTATCTGAAGATTTTAGTGCAGAATTTACCTTTACTCATTGAAATCAGTGTTAAAAACTTTGCAGTAAAATCCGTGATAAATCTTCAACAATTGGTATGGCTTTCTGGGTGAAGATTTAAAGCACAAACACTAAAAATTTTATTCTCCTGAAAATGTGCAGTGGATCTATCCAGTGAAAGTAGTCTAAGCAACAAAATGATGAAAATGCAGGACCAGGGAAAGAGGCAAGCAGCAACACATTTTCCCAGTGTACAAATTAATAGGCTACTATTAACCCCTTACCGACATTTGATGTAAGCTTACTTCATAATGCCGGTAAGGGAGTACGCTCCATACGTGGTGGATGCTTCTACCGAATTGCAGGACGCTTATTAGTTACTAAGGCAATTGGAAGTCTAATTAAGGCATCCATAGCTACCACTTCAGTGCTTTTATTACTTCATACAGGAAGTAATAGAACCACCATCTTGGTACATCGGTAGCTGGAAAAACAAAAAAAAATTATTGGTTGCAGAAAATGCCGCTGCAGCACAAAGTTAAAGGGGTTGTCTCACCATGCTGGATCATATAGCCACAGGCAGCCTCAGATATACAGTTCCTCACTCTTCCTGGTTAGGTTGTGTGTGATTCTGTAGCAATGATTAGCATATAAACTCTGTATTCCAAATGTGTTCCAAATTTAGAGAGGAGGAGGGGGAGACGGTAAAGTATGTTTAGATGATAAACTGCAGTGAGTACCTGTGCGTGCCTTCTATTCACTTCCATATGCTGTGAAATCAAAGCACTCAATGAGTGCCATGATTTTACCGTATTTGTGGGGCGTACTTCGGGTGCATTGCAGCGCAATTATGCGCCGATGTACGTTCCGCAAATACGTCGTGTGAACATACCCTTAGGCAGAAGCCTTCAGTTGATAGATTTTACAAGTGATAGAGCCATTGATTATACACTCTATACCTGCAGTTGAGTCGTAGAAGTCTTGAAGCTTTCCTGGTCTCTTTTCAAGTTCCTCATACTCAAGAGCTTGTAGGATCATTTCACACTGGTCCAGTTCTTTCACAAACCTGGCTTCATCAGTGGATTGATGCTCATATTCCTGTGAAAAACACAAATTTTAATCTATATATAACATGGAAGGACAAATCCCACATGGAAATCGTGTTCTTTGCAGCCTTTACTGTAAATTTAGACAAACGAATGTATGAAACTATAATGTTCTTTGATAAAAGAACTCATAAGGGATAGTTTTACACAAGTGATGAAATAGGTTGCCATTTTGCATTTTTTTTTTCCAGCCCATAGAACAGATTTCTATTTAAAGGAATACTTTATGTAAAACATATACGCAAAAAGCAATTTCTCTATCATCCTCTTCTCCTCTGACCCAATTCTGTCTCAGACTGCAATTAACACTGTAGAAAAGAAGTCATATATAAATACTCATTCAGTGTGCCCCCAGAGATCATCTATTTTTCCACCTCCCTCTCAGATCAGAGCCGTCACTGGCTACACTGCAACTAGCTACCTCCATCACTCCTGTCTGCTGCAAGAGACCAGCAATGAAAAGGAAGGCTTCCTTAATAAAGCTCCATCAGCAGCACATTAGCGGAAAAATGGAAGGTATGAGAAGAATCTGCATACCTGTATTATCTAGAACCACGCAACAGAATTTTCTTCCTGCTTCTGAAACAGACTAACATTGTTACCCTTTTTTGTTTAAATAATTCATTCCCAGAATTTCCAGGTGTACATTTCCATGCCCCTTTATAATTCGTATATCTCCATATATTATACTTGTTTGTATTTTAACCCTCTTGATCAATGCAGCTTTCTTACAGAGAACACCACTACCAGAGTCTGATTTATATTACCCATGAACAGTGATTCTTTGTAATGATTTTTTAAGTTATCCTAAATACAATTTATATCTTAGGACAATTGATAAATCAGTAATATACATGTGACTTTACCTGCTCTGATACCTCTGTTCACACAAAACAATCTCATTTTAGGTGTCTTTCAGAACATTCTTCTGTCTACATGGGTAGCAAGGTAATTTTTGACTATTATGTCACCTGTATCCTGCAGTAGAATCAAACACTGGGTTGAGGCAGTAGAACAGCAGAAGCAGCACGTCTCTCGCCCTGCCCCTCTCTCACTGCAACTGCTCCAGCCTCCTTTTCCCCTCTCCACTGATCCTTACAGGCTGCAGTTCTAACTTGATCATTAAAGTCATCTCTGCCATTCTAAACATAAAATTCTATTTTTTTGCTACAAATCAGTAGTACATCAACATGTTTACTTTAACCTTGAAGAAAAAAGTAAAAAAATATATGTTAGGAGGCCGTAACAGAGGGTAATTGAACCCAATTGAATAATCAGCATGTACATGATAAAACATTCTTATCATAATTTAGACCTATACCACATGCCTGGATCTGGTACAATGTGTATTGTCCAATTGGTAATTCACAAAGAGAAATAAAAAGGAAAGAATTCCATACGTGTAAAATAAATGGCTAGCGAAGACTAGATAAAAAACAAACAATTACCAAGTTTCATTTTCTTCCCCATATTCAAAGATTTATTGAAAAACAGGTAGTAAGTAGATGCATCATACAAACAAGTGAGAAAAATCAAGTAGTAAATATCAACATTACATTTCAAATAGGAATGTGGAAAAGTGAAGTTTTAAATGTAAAACACGTCCTGAGAAAGTATGACATTAAGCAGAGAAAAAACAAATTAGGAGAAAATCTTCTCAATTGTATGGAAAATAATCTAGAATCAACAGAAAAAGAATATCAACAACAATGTCATCATCGTGGACATCCACAAAAGGACCAGGGCATCTGAAAGTATCAAGAAATCGAGAGAAAGAGCTCGAGAGAGAGAAGTGGTCTGTAATAAAAATGGCATCAGAGAGAGGTCAAGGAAGGTGGAAAGAAGTCCCTATGGGTATTAAATGTATGTAGCATATTCGGAAGGGTTTGTAAAGGCGATCCAAGACTTCCAAGTTTTGATGAATCTATACCTCATATGACTAGAATCTAATCTTAATTCTTCCATACGCTGAAGAATGAAAATCTCCTTAAACCAGTCTGACAAGGAGGGGGAGGGGCGCCTCCAAAGTCGGGGGATCAGTACCCTAGCCACAATCAGCATGAAAACAACAAGACTACCTTGAAGGGCAGGCATGGCAATTGGGATCAGGGACAAAAGAATAACTGCGGGGTTGTTTTGAAGATGGTATGCCCATAACTAACTTTATGACTTCTATTACCTTACCACAATAGGCCAAAATGATAGGGCATTGCCACCAGATATGCATCATAGTCCCATTTACCTCACCACATCTGCAGCAACAAGGAGAAACAGAGAGGAACAGTTTGTGCGGTAGGGTGGGCACCCTATACCAACGGTGTATGATCTAAAAGTTTAAATCCTGGAGACTAAAGTTTTATGCGCTTAGGTGTATTTTTTAGTCCTGTCCTCCTCAGGAATTGGATGCTGAATTTCACGCTCTCATTTACTCTGAAAGGTAGGTACAGTTCCAGTCAGAGACTGAATGATCAGGTGATACGTTTGAGAAATTAAATAGATAGGCGGGGTGGCACCAACACACATACGTTCAAAAGGAGTCAGCTCTCTATGTGCAGATGTAGTTTTACTTGATTCACATAATAAATGTGGCTGACCGGCATATACTGCAGCCACCATCCCGATGAGCCCCCTAACAGTTGAACTATTTCACCATAGTTTTTCAAGGATGATTTTGTTGTGATGTTGTGGAATACTAGGGACTTCCCCCTACCTCTCGAAGGGCGGGAAGAGCCTACCACTGTTAAAGCAGGACTGCCACTAACAGGAGTCAGAGGGCCATCAGAGCAGAACAGGCACGTATACGAGCCATGGGACCTCCATGCCAAGAGTGTGATTTGCGAAATCAAAGATAAAAGCTCAATTCTGGATTTGGTGAATAGATTTACCGCTGAAGGACCGAGAGCGGGGAAACTACTCGAGGACTCCTCCAAAAGAGTCCCCCCTCCATCTTAGGCCTAGTAAGTATGCTTTTAGCAAGTCTAGACTTTTTATTGGCCCAGACCAAGAACCGTAAATGTTTACTCAATTTTAAAAAAGGACCCAGGTAGCAAGATGGGAACTGTCTCAAACAGATACAAAAGTTGGGGGAGAACATTCATTTTCAAGATATTGATGTGGCCTAACCATGAAAAATCCCTCCTGTCCCAATGTGTCATACCTGAAAAGAGAACACTAAGCAAGGGGGCGAAGTTCAGCTCATAAGTATGCTGTAGGTTTGCCGGGATATTGACCTCGAGATACCTAAAGGACCTCTGTGTCCAGGCAGCGTTTCATTTTTTTAATTCATACATTTGACTTACTGAAGTTGCAATGTACAAACTATGCATACTAGCTAGGATACAGTCTCTCACAAAAGTAAGCACACCCCTCACATTTTTGCAAATATTGTATTATGTCTTTTATGGGACAACCATGAAGATGCAGCACTTTGATATAATGTAAAGTAGTCAGTGTACAGCTTGGATAACTGTGTAAATTTGGTGTGTCCTCAAAATAACTCAAAAAGGGCAATACACTACGTGGAAATCCCTAAAGAAGCATTTATGCTATCTATCATACATGAAAAAACTTTGAGACTCTCGGTTCACATATTTTGATCAAAAGATGTTTAAGCTGCCCACGACTTTCAACGTGATCTCAAAATCGGGCAGTCCTATCCTATCTTTACCTCTCAATCGAGCCAATCAGGCCTCCCGCTGGGTCAACCGACCTCCATTATTCAGAGAGAAAAAATAAAAAAACACCCAACCTGCAAGCTGCCCTTCTTATGACAGCCTGTGAGAGTGGGCGGGGACAGAAACACAAAATGGAAGCACCCTTTCCTTCCCATATAGGTTAAAATCAATGTACACCGAGTATAACGTATGTTTCTGCACACAAAAACATTTCTGAAAAAACGTATGCAAACCTGGGTGCCACTGGCAGGGCTGCGGCACACATGTAATTATACATGTACGCACACAGACCGCCGCCAGCGGCACATTTCTGCAAAAAGGGCAATACACTACGTGGAAATCCCTAAAGAAGCATTTATGCTATCTATCATACATGAAAAAACTTTGAGACTCTCGGTTACATGTGTGCCGCAGCCATGCCAGTGGCACCCAGGTTAGCATACGTTTTTTTCAGAAATGTTTTTGTGTGCAGAAACATACGTTATACTCGGTGTACATTGATTTTAACCTATATGGGAAGGAAAGGGTGATTCCATTTTGTGTTTCTGTCCCCGCCCACTCTCACAGGCTGTCATAAGAAGGGCAGCTTGCAGGTTGGGTGTTTTTTAATTTTTTCTCTCTGAATAATGGAGGTCGGTTGACCCAGCGGGAGGCCTGATTGGCTCGATTGAGAGGTAAAGATAGGACTGCCCGATTTTGAGATCACGTTGAAAGTCGTGGGCAGCTTAAACATCTTTTGATCAAAATATGTGAACCGAGAGTCTCAAAGTTTTCTCAAAATAACTCAACACAAAAACGAGTACACACCTAAGTGAAAATGGGCAAATTGTGCCCAAAGTGTCAATATTTTGGGAGAGCACCATTATTTTCCAGCACTGCTTTAACTCTCTTGGGCATGGAGTTTACAGATTACCATTGGAATCCTCTTCCACTCCTCCATGACGACATCATGGAACTGGTGGATGTTAACCCCTTCCCAACATTGGAGGAACCTGTACGTCCTGAACATTGTGCGGGCTCTTAAGCGGGGCCCGCACTATTGCAACATGGGTCCAGCTTTATATTACAGCTGGCAGCATGCTGCATCACCCATGGCTGGAGTGAGCTCTGGTCGTGGGTGATTAACCTCTTAGCTGCCGTGATGTATTGAGATTGTGGCCATTAAGGTTAAGACAGTGGGAGGAAGCTGCCAATCATGGCTGTCAATATCTTAACTGACAGCACATAAAGTAGAATAAAAACGGATCAAAAAATTATATAAAACGCCAAAGTGGTACCAATAAAAATGTCAGTTCACCGCACAAAAAAAAAAAAAAAAAAGCCCTTACCTAGCTCTGTATACGGAAAAATAAAGTATGTTATCATTAGACAGTGATGCATAAATATTATTCTACACAATATAAACCAACACAAAAACAACTAAATTGGGTATCTCCGTAATAGTATTAACCCACAGAGTAAAACTAACTTGTCACGTATACGGCATGGTGAGCTCTGCTGCACTTTTGCTTTCATTTCTGTGAAATACTTAAAGGGGTAAAAAAAAAAACCCATCTTCCTAAATGCGGTTTTGAATACTTTTAAGGTTGCAGTTTCTTAGATGGAAATACAGGCCTCTCAAAACCACATCAGAACTGGACTGTAAAAAAAACTATCTTGCTAAATTTTCGCAAATGTGAATAAAATCCTACTAAATTTCTAAGCCCCCTAATGTTGTAAAAAAAGGCGTTTAAAAAATTATGCTAACCTACAGTAAACATATGGTACATGCTAGTTAAAAACTACTTTGCTTGGAATAACTGTCTTACATGCAGAAATTTTTGAACTTTGAAAATGGCAAATTTTTCAAAATTTTTATATTTTTCACAAATAAACAAGGATTATATGGACAAAAATTTCTTACTAATGTAAAGCACAATGTGTCATGAGAAAATATCTGAAACACATGGATAGGTAAAAGTATCAAAAAGTTATTACATAAAGTGACATCAGATTTAAAAAATGGGGCTCTGTAAGGGAGGTCAAAACGGGCTGCGACGAGGTTGAAGACGTTGCGCGCCTCCAACTTCCATCTGACTATGCCACATAACTGCTCAATAGGGTTTAGGTCTGGAGACATGCTTGGTCAGTCCCATACCTTTAGCATAATTTTCTTTAGCAGGGCAGTGGTCGTCTTGGAGGTGTGTCTGGGGTCGTTATTAATTTGAAATACTGCCCTGCTGCCCAACTTCCAAAGGGAGGGGATCAGGCTCTGCTTCTATAGGACACATTACAAGTTGGTTCATGATTCCCTCAATGAACTGTAGCTCCTCACAGATGGCAGCACTCATGCAGACCCAAAACTATGATACTCCCACCACCATGGTTGACTGTAGGCAAGACACTGGTCTTTGTTCTCCACTCCTGGTTGCCGCCACACACGCCTGACACCATCTGAACCAAATAAGTTCATCTTGGTCTTATTCGACCTTAGGACATGGTTCCAGTAATCCCTGTCCTTAGCCTGCCTGTCTTCATCAAACTGTTTGTAGGCTTTCATGGGAATCATCTTTGAAGAGGCTTCCTTCTTGGACAACAGCCATGCAAATTAATTTGATGCAGTGTGTGGTTGCAGCTACTCATACATCTGTTTTGAAAAGACAATCTATGGATAGGATATTGAGCATTCAAATTCTTTGGTCGACCATGGTGAGGCCTGTTCTGAGTGAAACCTGTATTGTTAAACTGCTGTGTGGTCTTGACCACCGTGCTGCAGCTCAGTTTTAAGGTGCTGGCAATCTTCTTATAGCTTAGGACATATGAAGAGTAATAATTCTTTTTTTCAGGTCCACAGACAGTTCTTTGCCAAGACATGCCATATTGAACTTCCACTGACCAGTATGAGAGAGGGTGAGAGCGATAACACCAAATTTAACATACCCGCTCCCCATTCACACCTGAGACCTTGTAAACACTAATGAGTCACATGACACCATGGAGAGAAAATTGCAAATTAGGCACAATTTGTCCATTTTCACCTAGGGGTGTACTCACTTTTATCACCAGCGGTTTAGACATTGATGGCTGTTTGTTGAGTTATTTTGATAGCAAACCAAATTTACGCTGTTCACCGACTACTTTATATTGCATCAAAATGTTATATCTTCAGTGTTGTCCTTCGTAAAAATATAATATTTACAAAACTGTGAGGGGTGTACTCACTTTTGTGAAATACTGTACATAATAAAATACCAAGTGAATAGACCATTACAAATTTAGAGCATGCAGAAAATTGGTATTTTAAAAATGAAGTGCCATAATATAACAATTTCACAAAGTAATACTTTTAAAGCAGTAAAAACAAGAATTAGTGTCTCATCGTTATCTAGTAAGGGATTAAACTAATTTATTGTGTTCTCTGTTGACAGCGACGCCAAAAGACATCACTGCCTACAGAGGGTATATGCGGCTCTTAGTACCACAACTGTGCTAGAAATGGAGCTGAAGTTAACAGATCCATTACTAGAACAGTCTTTGTGAACTGTAGGGACCAGATGAGGCCTCCAATCCCCATGATCTAACCCTTTGATTGCCGCGGTCTATGAAAGATAGCATAATCAAGAGGGGTTCCTGGTGGAGCCAATGGAATGTCTGTACAATCAGGTCCTGGGGACCTAGAATAACCCCAGGACTGTCTGCATAGTAAGCCTGCTGTCAGTGCATACTGTATGTTGCCCTGACACAGAGTGGAATGTATTCGCATACAGGAGAATGCTAATGCATTACTAAGTGTAAAAAAAAAAAAAAAAAAAAAAAAAAGAAAGAAAGAAAAGAAAATGTACAATAGTTATCCCTTTATGGTATGAAACCCCCCCACCTCCCCCCCAAAAAAAGAACTACACCTCCACACAAAAACTCCACAGGAACATAAGACCCTGACAAGTTACTCTACCAGGTTAATTGTGACATGTGAATGGGGTAAAAAAATAAATGTAGAAATACGCTTATGTTCAGACTACAAATTTTTCATTCCTTGAAATTACGAATTTATATTTAAATTCCAACTACACCCTCACAAAAAATAAACTTCTCTTGCATAAATAGTCCTCATACAACTGCGTCAATGAAAAAAAAAAAAAAAAAGTTATGACTGTTGAAACGCAGGGAAGCAAAGACTTAAAAATTTTAGCTGGTCTTAAGTCCTTTTCAGGCCTGGTGCTTAAGTGGTTAATGAATATGGACATTTCAATAAGGAGCAATCCCATGGATCAAATCCTAATTGATATACATACTAGAGTACGCCTCCTTTCTTAAAAAAAAAAAGCTACATTCTTTTTTTCCTCCAATTTACATGTCCTTCCTGAAGCTCACTTTCTACCATTCCTGCAGACATCAGAAGCTAGGCTATCTTTTTGTTAGTACATCAGTTAGGTGCCAAAATTACATGTCCAGTTGCCCTGGCTACTTAGCTCTCTGGAATTGCCCAGCCCTCTCCAACAAAAGCTATTAGCCATATTCTAGTAGACAGTCATCGACTTTTACACTGCTTTCTAGCTTTTGGATAAATTGCTGTCATGGACTCTTGTACATGAGGAGTATGGATTGTGTTATCTATAAAATGCAAACACGTATCAGAATTTCAGACATTATCCATCAGACAGACAGACTTGCTCTCATTTCCATGGAAACTCAACAAACTTAAGCGCTGCTTGACCAGAAAATATTTCACACACAAAGTACAAAGGCTAAGCGGCATTAATCCTCTTCGACATAATTCTGTTTCATTTCTCACTACTGCTTAGCTTTCTGCCGTCAAGTGACATGCTGGTGAAATCGAGAACGGCATCTCTGCGTCACAGTCCTAAAGGTACTTTATGCAGTAAGTGAAAGGCAAAAAGTAAAGATTATTTCACATTTTCACTGCCTGCCAAATTATTCCTCATCAGGACCACACAGATCACTCTGCATCAGCGGCAGCTTGTCCAAGTTTTATAGCTCCGAGCACAGAACGGAGTGGCCTACTTTGCAATCTAATTCCGTTCTTACATGTCAACGATCTGCTTTAATCAGCACAACAAATTTATTTTCCTCCTAATAAACATGTTGCAATAATATTTCCACAGTCTACACAGCTTTATTTTTATACATATACTGTATAGCTAAACCTCTTACCCATAGATCAATCTAAATTTCTACTTCCTTTCAGTCCCCCTAATTTGGGGAAGCTTACAAAAGGGCACAATGGCTTGTAAAACAAAGGTTAGACCTGGTCTTTTCCAGGATATGGTGGCTGGAGAGGGAAAGATCAGGTAAATGCGTTTTCTTTTATATTACCTAATTTTGAGTCTACTGCTAGGTTTTTGTATGAAGCAGGCAACAACTACTCATACCTGGTGCTCCACAAACTCCAACATGGTTAAAGGTTAACTACCATTTTAAAAAAACTCCCCCCCCCCCCTCACATATTGACAAACAATATGTGGCAATTAGATTTTTTTAATGTCATTTTATTTTAAAGTTCCCCTGTGTACATGACTTCCTGGTTTGTTTCTCTGACTCCCCCTCCTTGAGCTCTAAGGCCATGTTCACACGGCCTAATTGCGGGACGTATTTCGCCCCGCAATTACGCCGTGTGTACGGGGGTGGGGGGGGGGCCATAGACATGCACGTATACGCCGTGAATAATTGACATGTCACTTCTCTCCCCGCTCGGCGTATTGTACGAGCAGGGAGAGGAGACGTAATCCATAGTTCTCTATGAGAACTGTGGATTACCGTAATGACTGGGACGTATTTCAGCCCATAATTCGCGCAGTACGGCGTGAATTACGGGCTGAAATACGTCCCAGAATAAGCCGTGTGAACATAGCCTAAGAGGTGTGTTATTAGCAGGACCGGATAAATCTGGAAGAAAGCTGGAACCTCCCCAGTGCAGAGTAACCCATTATTCTTTCACGTATTGCTTGTCAATGCCATCCTGGTCTAGCCTTATTTTATCTATCCAAAATAATAAAAAAAAAAAACCTGCTGAAAAAATTGTTTTCCAAGAAGATTATTGATTTTAACAAAAATTATTTTTTCTGATGGAAGTGTTCCTTTAATTTATTTTTAATTTTCCCGTGTCCTCCTTCCCACTAGCTATCAGTGGTGTTAATCATAGCACCAATACGCTAATAAACCCTTAGGGCTCGTTCACACGGCTTATCTCAGAACGTATTTATGGTCGGATCTCCGATCGTAAATACGTTCCGAAAACAGTCTGAAATAAGTTGCAGACAATTTAATATTGCTTTTAAAGGGAAATACGTGTCGTCGTACAGACAAGTATTTCCCTGCCATATTGCCACCGCGGATTTGCGGCCGCAATACGGCTGTAAAAACAATGAGCATGTCAATTATTGGGCCGGATTTCACGACGGATTCACCCCATATAATAAATGGGGATTGTAAATCCGTCGCAAAATACGTGCCACACTAAGTGACACTTATTTGCAACTGATTTCGGAACGTATTTACAATCAGAAATCTGACGTAAATACGTTCTGAAGTAAGCCGTGTGAACATAGCCTTACACTATCAACTGGGTGATCTCCACAGCTCAATTATGAACTGTGGAAAGGGTTAAGGTCCAAATCTCCTAATTAGTGATGATGTTTCTCTCAATAGTGCATAGGCTATTTGCATAGAACCTCTACAGTAAGCATGAGACCAAGTGCTTTTTACTGCTCAGAACCAAGGAGTGGTGTCTACAGGAACATTAATATGCTAGTGTTAAAATGAACACCACTAGTAGGTACAGTGAAGGAAACAATTATTTGATGCCTTGCTGATTGTGTAAGTTTGCCCTATAACAAAGACATGAACAGTCTATAGTTTTAAGCGAAGGTTAATTGTAACATTGAGAAATAGAATATCCCAAATAAAATGCAGAAAATCACATTGTATAAATTATATACATTTATTTGCATTTTGCTAAGAGAAGTACCATCCATGATGTACTGGGAAATGGCATTTTGGATCACCCATAGGTCCTACATTTCCCCACACCAAGGGTTCTTAGTGGGTCATTCTGACAACCATGCATGTCTAAAAAGCAATTCTCCCCATGCGGATTTACTGCATTGCCATTGGACCTGTCTGGAGCTACAGACTTTCTGGTCCAATGTCCACTCTTTCACTCTCAGAAATGTACTACCATATTATCCTAGCTCAGAACTGTGGGCCTTATTCAGCATCCTTCCTGAGGACTATATTTCCCACCCAAAAGTGCGTAAAAAACTTTTATTCTACATAGTGGCAGCAGCAAGAAAAGCCATTTTCCAGTGTTGGATTCAGGCCAGTCCACGAACCCTTAAAGGAAACCTGTCACATAGGTTATGCCCCCCTTGCTGAGGACAGTGCAAGCTAGTGAGACGTTTCCTGCGCTGTGTCCCTTATTCTGTAAGATGCTGTAGTTTTAGAGCATTTAATGCTCAAATCTGATTAATGAGCAGGTGTTAGCCCCACCCACCAAAGGCTATCCCCGCCCACCTGGCAGTTATTCACATGGTTCTACCTATTCAAAGTAATAGGTTAGTCAGTTGTGAGGTGGGCAGAGCTAGCCTCAGGTGGGTGGCGCATAAAAAACTAGACTCTCTTCATGACTTTAATGCTCAAATCTGCAGTTGTCAGAGAGAAAATTATCTAAAACTACACCATCTTACAGAATAAGGGACACAGCGCAGGAAACAGCAGGTCTGACACTAGCTAGCAAGGGGGGCATAACCTATGTGACAGGTTCTCTTTAAGCTTTTCTTAGACAAACTGTCTCACATATTCAGGATGGATCGGGTTGAGACGGCGTTGCAGAAGGAACAGCGGGTAGAGCACTTTTTTCAAACATGGCCTACCATTATTGCTCTTCTCCATATGCACACAATAGGCACACAATAGGAGTCAAAGCCTTCATCAATTTCAGATAGGCTTTATGTGTATATGACACAAAATGTGTCCAAGATGACTATCCAATTGGAAGATAACGAAGCTCACTATGCTATCCAATATGGTACTCCTGAATGATGACAGATACAATATTGTGCCTTTCACCATGACATTGTCCTTTTAGTACGATTGTGTACTCATGTCAATCATGGCTTGAAGCCATGACAATTGTTAAAATTTTTTCTTACTTTTCAATAAATACATGTTAAAACAAAAAAACAAAACAAAAGAAGAGTTCTGGCTTCTACAGACCAGTTAGATGCTCCCAATCAACTCAATGCCTGCATTAAAGACAGCTGTCTTAATACCTTTTATAAAAGACTCCTGTCCACAGACTAAAATTAATCAGTCAGACTCTAACCTCTACAACATTGGCAAGACCAAAGGATGTCAGGGACAAAATCATAGACTTGCACAAAGCTGGAATGGGCTACAAAACCGTAAGTAAGATGTTGGGTGAGAAGAAGACAACTGTTGGTGCAATAGTAAGAAAATGGAAGAAATACAAAATATGACTGTCAATTGACAGCGATCTGGGGCACCATGCAAAATCTCACCTCGTGGGGTATCCATGATCATGAGGAAGGTGAGAGATCAGCCTAAAACTACCCGGAGGGAACAGGTTGATGATCTCAAGCCAGCTGGGACCACAGCACTTTTGTAATTGGTTTGTATTACCTATATCATTTAGTATAGGAGATACTAGCTAATCTGTAAGTGTCTAGAGCTAAATCTGAAACCTGGGTGTGGGGCTATGCCCCCGTTGCTGTGATTGGCTGCCCGATATTTAGTTCAGCCCTGGTGCGGGGATTGGATGCCTGCAATCTCTGTGCTCACTCACCTCTGAGCTGTGTGAACTGGCAGTCTGAGCTCACTGCTAGCAGACTATATTCTCTTTATCCTCCCCTAACTCCCCTCTGAGCTGTGTAATAAAGGCTGCCTGCTCCTCTCACAGCGATAGCTCTACAGTGAAGGAAATAAGTATTTGATCCCTTGCTGATAGTGTAAATTTGCCCACTGACAAAGACATGAACAGTCTATAATTTTAAGGGTAGGTTAATTTTAACATTGAGAGACAGAATATTCAAAATAAAATCCAGAAAGTTTCATTGTGTAAATTATCCCCTACCAACCATTAAGAGTTCTGGCTCCTACACACCAGTTAGATGCTCCTAATAAAATTATTACCTGCATTAAAGACAGCTGTCTTAAATAGTCAACTTTATAAAAGACTCTTGTTCTCAGACTCAGACTCTAACCTCTACAACATGGGCAAGACCAAAGAGCTTTCTAAGGATGTCAGGGACAAGATCATAGACCTGCACAAAGCTGGAATGGGCTACAAGGCCATAAGTAAGACGCTGGGTGAGGAGAACTGTTGGTGCAATAGTAAGAAAATGGAAGAAACACAAAATGACTGTAAATTGACAGCGATCTGGGGCACCATGCAAAATCTCACCTCGTGGGATATCCTTGATCATGAGGAAGGCGAGAGATCAGCCTAAAACTACACAGGGGGGAACTTGTTAATGATCTCAAGGCAGCTGGGACCACAGTCACCAAGAAAACCACTGGTAACATTGGGCCGTAATGGTTTAAAATCCTGCAGTGCTCGCAAGGTCCCCCTGCTCGAGAAGGCACATGTGCAGGCCCATCTGAAGTTTGCTCATCAGCACCTGGATGATTCTGTGAGTGATTGGGAAAAGGTGCTATGGTCAGATGAGACAAAAATTGAGCTCTATGGTTCTATGCTGCCTATGACCCAAAGAACACCGTCCCCACTGTCAAGCATGGAGATGGAAACATGTTTTAGGGGTGTTTCTCTGCTAAGGGCACAGGACTACTTCACTGCATCAATGGGAGAGTGGATGGAGCCATGTAACGTAAAATGCTGAGTGACGACCTCCTTCCCTCTGCTAGGACATTAAAATGGGTCGTGGCTGGGTCTTCCAGCAAGACAATAACCCAAAACATACAACCAAGGCAACAAAGGAGTGGCTCAAAAAGAAGCACATTAATGTCGGAGTGGCCAAGTCAGTCTCCAGACCTTATTCCCATAGAAAACTTATGGAGGGAGCTGTAGTTCCGAGTTGTTAAGCAACAGCCTAAAAAGCTTGATTTAGAGATTATCTGCAAAGAGGAGTGGACCAAAATTCCTCCTGACATGTGCAGGAACCTCATCATCAACTACAAAAAACGTCTGACGCTTGCCAACGAGGGTTTTGCTACCAAGTATTAAGTCTTGTTTGCCAGAGGGATCAAATACTTACTTCTCACTGCAAAATGCAAATAAAGTTATACAATGTGATTTTCTGGATTTTATTTTGGATATACTATCTCTTAATTAACCTGCCCTTAAAATTATAGACTGTTCATGTCTGTGTCAGTGGGCAAACTTACATAATCAGCAAGAGATCAAATAATTATTTCCTCCACTGTAGCTAACAAAATGGGAGAGGTAAAGAGGCTAAATAAATAAATGAACAGTGCTAGAATTAGTGGGGCTTTGGCTATCAGTAGATGCTGTCTGCTCCATTTTGCAGAAGACCTCAAACGTTTCCTTTAAGTATATTACTTTTTATTCCTTTAAAGGGTTTGTCCCTTCTAACAGTTTTTACTCTTCACAGCATCTTAAGGCTCACACTTTCTGTGCAGACTGCATGGGTCTACAGTTGCTATCTCCTATTCTGAGGCTGGTAGAAGGGCATTACTAAAGGAAGACATGTCGAAAACAATGCCACTGTCCAAGCAGGGTTCAAAGCTGGAAATGTGAGGTAGCAGAGCTGTATTTATCACAAGAGGAAGTGAAGCTGCTGAGAGACGCTCTTTGATGCAATTACGCATAAAAAGGTGCTCTGCAGATCTAACGAGGCTGTTCTCAGGTCAGTAAGAGCACACTGCTGATTTTGATGCAGTTTTTGGAGCGTTTCCTCACACAAAACAGCGTAAAAAGCCTCCAAAATGCCCCCGGTTCATTTTTATTGATTCTTACGTAAACAGCGTTGAAGCTCACATGCGGTTTTTACACGCGTGTTAGACGCTTCTTTGGAAGCGGTTTTGGGCACTGAAAAAGAAGTGTGATATCAACTGATAAAGTGTTTTCAATGCTGAAATTCCCTGTAGGAATCAAAAGCTCATCGGAAACCTCTGCAATTTTTTTTTTTTACACGTTTTTGTCCTGGCTATTCATCTGTATGGGCGTTTGAGAAGAAAAAAAAAATGTTGTAAAACCTGATCAAAACCTCGTCTAAAGCAGCGTTGGAAACTGCTAGGAAAAAACTCATCAAATCCTGGCCACAAGTTCTGTCCAGCTAAGACACAGCAGAGTTTGAGCTCTCCAGCCAAGCTACTGCTAGAGCAGGTAGAGGTGGTCAGTAGCCAGAAAAGCTTGTGTAAATCCAGGAGATAAGAATTGTTCTAACTTCAAGACAAAGCAAACTTAGAATAGTATTGTACTTGGTAAAAATATTTATTTACTTCTGCCTACATGTTTAAAGCTAATCATACAGATGGGAATACCCCTTTTAAGATAAACACACATTTAAACACTTTAACAAGTCAACTATAAATCATGAAGCAATTCGCCACTTAGGGGTTTGAAAAACGAAGGTGGCCAATAGTCTGATATATCCGTACATACACATGGACGAAATTGTTGGTACCTTTCCGTTAAAGGCGGACCCATAATGATCTCTGAAATAACTTGAAAGACAAAAGTAATACTACATTTACTTAAAATCAGACATTGCTTTTGAATTGTGGTTCAACTGAA
Organism: Phyllomedusa bahiana; assembly: GCA_025379985.1. Lineage (NCBI taxonomy): Eukaryota > Metazoa > Chordata > Amphibia > Anura > Hylidae > Phyllomedusa > Phyllomedusa bahiana. The sequence continues at coordinate 100,690 of JAODAL010009118.1, forward strand.
TTTGAAAAACAAAACTAACGAAACTGGTCTGGGAAAAATGTTGGTACCCTTATTAATGTATTATTTTGTTGCACAACCTTTTGAGGCAATCACTGGAAAGGATGATTTCTATAACTCTAAATAAGACGCCTGCACCTGTACAAAGGTATAGTGACCCATGCCTCGTGAGCACACAGCTCCAATTATCTCCGGTTTGAAGAGTGCCTTCTTTGAACTGCATGTTTCAGCTCCTTCCACAGACATTTTATAGGATTTAGATCAGGGTCATAGAAGCCACTTCAGAATAATCCAATGCTTTGCTCATAACCATTCTTGGATGTTTTAAACTGTGTGTTTTGGATCATCATCCTGTTGGGGCACCCATGACCTGTGAACTTTTTGTCAATGGGCAGCACATTTTGCTTCAGAATGCCTCGATAGTGTTGAGATTGCATTTTATCCTGCACAAATTCAAAGCAACCTGAAAATATAGCCAAGCTTTCTTCACATTTCACAGTAGGCAGTAGTAGTGTAATATTCTTTGCTTTTTATGCTTCATTCTTGCATACATAGAACTGCTGAATGGACATAGAGCTGATGTTATGTGCCAAAAAGCTTGAGTTTTGTGTCATCTGCCCAAAGGCTAATCTCCCAGAAGCTTTGTGGCTTTACAATATACATCTTTGCAAATTTCAGTCTCACTTTTTTTTTTATGATCTGATTGGCTTCCTCCTTGGTCATCCATTAAGTGCATTAAGACAAAGACCGCAATGGATGGCGAGATCTGACACTAATGTACCTTGACCTTGGAGTCGAACTCTAATCAATTTGGTAGTTCTTCTGGGCTCTTTGGTTACTATTTGTATTACCCATCTCTTCAATTTATCATTAATTTTCCTCTTGTGGCCACATCCATGAATGTTGACTACAGTCCCATTGACTTTAAACTTAAGAATATGTGCATCTGTGGTAACAGGAATATGTTCGAAGATTGTCTTATTGCCTTATTACCTTGCCTTATTCACGTTTGTCAATATTTTTCTTCCTAATCTCCCGAGACAATGATCTCTTTAGTTTTGTTTGGTCCATGTTCAGTGTGATACACACCAGAACACAAAACAGCACTGAAACTACTTTAAATATGCAGACTGATTGATTACAAGTTTGAAGACACCTGTGATGCTAATTACAGAACACCTTCATGTAACATGTCCCTATGGTCAAATTATTTTCAGTCTTTTCTATGGATACCATAATTTTTGTCCAGGACAGTTTCATTAGTTTGTTTTTTGCTAACTTTTCGGTTTAATCAAAATTCAAACACTGTGTCTCTTTTTTATTAACCCCTTAACAACCTTGGGCGTATCAGTACGTCCCAGGGCCGCTAAGGGGCTTTGCAGGGGGATCACTCCGCGACCCCCCCCCCCCGCACAGCCGCCGGGTGTTAGCGGCAAATCCCCGCTAACACCCGGCAGTAACAGTGCCGGCGGATGGCTCCGCCCGCTGGCGCTGTTTTACCCATCAGGCGCCGATCCGATCACCGGGCATTGTGGTGGGGAGCCTTGGGAAGGCTCCCGTCACTTACTCTGGCCGTTTGCCCCACTTCCGTCCGCAGACAGGAAGTGGGGAAACCGCCATCTTTGTACACCCTAATGCATTGCCTATGCAATGCATTAGGTTGTATTAACAATCGCGCCACCTAGTGGTCAAGTACCACAGGTGGCCTCAATGTTACAGTAAAAAAATAAAATAAAAAAAAGTATTAAAAGTTCAAATCACCCCCCTTTCCCCATTTTACAAAAAAAATCATTAAAATAATAAAAAAGTTACACATATTTGGTATCGCCGCGTCCAAAAAAGTCCGATCTATAAAAATATAACATCATTTATCCCGTATGCTGAACACCATAGAAAAAAAAAAATTCCCAAAACGCCAAAAATGCATTTTTTGGTCATTTTACGTTACTTTAAAAAATGGAATAAAACTGATCAAAAAGTCGCATGCATTCCAAACTTCTAGCGATAAAAAGTACACTTCAACCCGCAAAAAATGCACCCTCACTGACGTCCGTAGATGTTAGTGCAAAAAAGTTTTTGGGGTCCACAAAAGGCCGTCATGGCGCAAATTTCAAAAATGGGAAAATGTTTGGAATTTTTTTCCCGGTACCAAATCATAACGGAAACCCTACATTTTTGGTATTGCCGGATGCATAACAACCTGAAGAATACAGATAACACATTATATTTACGGAAGATTGAACGCCTTTAAAATAAACCCCCGCAAACATGGCGAAAATACATTTTTTTTTCACAATTTTGTCCCACTTGGATTTTTTTTTGGGGGTTTCCCAGTATATTCTATAGTATAGTGAATAACACCATTAGAAAGTACATTTTGTCCCGCAAAATAAAACCCCTCATGTGTCTATGTAGGTGGAAAAATAAAAAGTTTATGGCTTTCAGAAGGCGAGGAGGGAAAAACGAACGTGTCACCAAAAAAAAACGCCTGGTCCTTAAGGGGTTAATTGAATTATTATGTTTGTTTGTCATTTCACTGACCATTGTGAGTTTTATCTTTCTTTGTCCACATGTGTATACACTAAAATTTATAGCTCATTCCTTGAAGCATAGTTACACAGCTGGAAAAAAAACTGGATTAGTTTTCTTCTCAACAAGCAAGATCAGTTTTCGGAAATCAGGCTTAAAAGAAGAGCGAGTCACCTTGGAAACCATGGCATGTTCTGCAGAATCAAAAGCAGATTATGCTGTGCACTGAAATGGGAACATCTTTGTTCTCTTGACAGAGCTGCTGACAGTCACAGGTAACTAACTAATCAAGCTGGAAAAGTTTGTATACACATAACACTTAAAATGTCAATGAACGATTTGCTAACCCAGTAGAGCAATGAGCTTAAAAATAGAAATGGCCCTGTAACTTAGGAAATTATGTATGCTTAGAAACTGTACAAGATAATCTGCTATGTACCATTCCTCACTGGCTCAGGATCCCCCCCTCCTCCCCCATCGGCTAACTCTTTACCTCATTGAAAAGGAGCAGTTAACATTTCACGGCCCAGTCCTCAAAACCAGGGTGGATAAAAATCAATGTTTTTTAAAAAAAAAATAAAAAAAATCTGATTTTTTTTTTATTTAAATCGGATTTTTGAGGAAAATATTTTACCATCCAAAGGTTCTTCCATCTTTGAGATAAAGCTGAGTTGTTTAACTCAGTGAATAAAGGCTGTATATGTGTAACATTCACAATGCCATGCTCTTCCAGAGGTTTCTGTAGGATTAGGGGCAGTTTTCTCTCCTTTATATTATCACAGACGCTCGCTTTTAATTTTACGCAGTTCTAAAAACTGAATTTGACCTCGCAGAGCCCCAGCCTCTTTTCACAGCAAAAAATGTTACAACATGAACAGAGTTGAGAAAAAGACCTTAATCCTATTTTTTCTACAAACTATGAATACAGAATCAACCCCTTCAGTGCCAAGTCCAAGAAGTTAGACAATATTTTTCTGATTGTTGGAGTGGAATAGTTTCTGCACAACACAAGAAGAATGGAAATCTAAGTGTGAGCGGGAGGAGGAAGGGCAAGCAGACATGAAAATAAAAGTGAAACTTTGAGCACAATACTGCAGCATAGCCCAGACAGACAAGTCTGGATCTGTTTGTGTGTACGATCTGAGGTTTATTACATTTCTTTCCTTATAATGGAAAGCAGGCCGTAAAAGAGACCAGTTTGGGAATATTTTAATGAAGCTCCTTCGCCTATCGGTAAGGCAGGCATGCGTGCAAAATGCAAGAGATGCAACAAAGAGATGAAAGGGCCCTTTGGTGGGCAAATGAGGCAACATCATGAGAAGTGCGGTAAGATGACCAAAGAAACACTTCTGAACAGGCAGGATCTTCAGGTTGGTAAACATTTTTATTGAATCCTATTTCTAAAGACGAACTGTCATGTGTGAGAAAAATTCTATTTCTTATTATTACTGCATGTTACTGTCATTTAGTACAGTTATGATGAAGAAAACAAATATTCCTTTTGGGGCAGTGATGTGTTGTTTTACAATAAGCAGAAATTGTATAAACAATAAATAACAGCATTGACTTTTTTTGTTTAGGGGAATTCATGGATTCTGGAAAACTATCCACCTCCAAGATCACCATCATCCTGTTCTACAGTTTCAGAGTTATCCATCCAGGAAAATTGCTTCATTAGCACCCAGCATCATCTCAGACACCCACAGCCACTATCACCATCACCCAAAAGGAAGAAAAAACCTTACCCCTGGAACCACCATAGATAGTTTTGTGATAAGAACTAGCAGATTAGAAAAAGAGTTGATGAAAAAATTGGCCAGTTTATTTATGCAACGAACTCTTACTTTCGTCTTGACTGAGAACCCACATTTGTTAAATTTATGGTTCAGTCACTGAGACCAGGATACAGTCCACCCAGCAGAGCTGATGTTGCAGGGAAACTGCTGGATCAAGTGTATGACAGAGAAATGGACCAAATGTGCAACAGCTCTGGAGGGTAAAATTGTTAACCTAAGTATTTAAGGGTGGATTAATGACCACAATGATACAATTGTATGTGCTTTTATAACAACAGAAGAAGGTAAAGTCTACATTGCACAAACAACTGAAACGTCAGCAAATGCACACACAGCCAGAATACTTAAAAGAATGGCAGTAAAAGCTATAACGACTTGTGAACAAAAATTCAAATGTCTAGTACGCAGTTTGTCACTGACAATGCTGCAAACGTAAACCAAGATGAGAAGAGATTTAGAAGAGCAGGGAGGGAATACAAAGCTGCTAATAACATATGGTTGCAGTGCTCAATTTGCTGCACCTCTTAGCCAAAGACTTAAGTGTTCCAGAAATAAAGGCTAATGTTGTTGAAATTGCTAAATACTTCCGTAATAATCATTTTGCTGCAACAGCTCTGAAAAGGATCGGTGGAACCAAGCTAACGCTCCCACAAGATGTTAGATGGAACTCTGTGGTGGACTGTTTTGAGCAGTATATCAAAAACTGGCCTATTCTGATGACACTTTGTGAAGAAATCGAGATAAAATAGATGGCACTGTCACGGGCCAAAATCCTCAACATTGGGCTTAAGAGAAATGTTTTAACATATGCTGAGCTTCCTGAAACCCATCTCTCAAGCTTTAAACAAAATACAGAAAAAATAGCTGTTTTATTGCGGATGCTGTTTTAAATTTGGAAGGAACTGATGTGAACACTTAAAAACAGAACTACACATGGACAAATTAAAATTACAAGCAGTAAACAAACAAATGGGACAAGCACTGACTCCAGCTCATTTTTTGGCAAATATTGTCAATATCCAATATCAGGGTCAAAACCTAAGTGCTGAGGAAGAGGAGTTAGCTATGACATGGGTATCCAGCAATTATCCATCTTTAATGCCAACTATAATAAACTTCAAGCTAAGGGGGAACCATTCAAGAAATATATGTTTGCTGAAGAATTTTAAGGAAGGTCACACCAGTAAACTGGTGGAAGTCACTTAAGCGCTTGGATTTAGAGACTGTTACAGTAATTATTTGACTTTTTAACAGCAGTAGCTTCTTCTGCAGGCGTTGAAAGAATATTCTCTTCCTTTGGACTCATTTTATTCTAAATTGAGAATTGGTTGGGACCCAATAAAGCAGAAAAGCTTGTTTTTCTTTTCCAGATTATGAATAGGAACAAAGAAGAAGATGATGATGATGAAGATGATGGGCAAGTGAGCTACAGAGGACAGCAGGGACAGTATTTTTTAAGTTTTTCATGTGTCGGCTGGGCTGACAGTCTAAAGTTTCTTAAAATATATATATATTTTGTTAAACCCAAATTAGTTAACAAACATAGATGTTTGTTTAAGCAAATACTTATGCTGTAATGTTGTTATTGTTTCAGTTTAATAAAATCTATTTAAATTGTTATAAAAGGGCAGGATTATTTTTTTTCCTTCCCAAGTACAACAGAACAGTGGTGTCCAAATATGAATGATTAACCCATTAAACTGGGGAGAAAAAAGTAATATAAAAAGTGATTCTAAAAATCTTCATCTACTTGCATGTTAACATAGCAAGAACTAGTTTAGGTAGAAACTTTGATTTTAATCACTGATTTAAATCAAGCCTTACTGACTAGTGATTTAAATCGGGATTTAAATCAGTTAGATTTAAATCAAATCCACCCTGCTCAAAAATATGGAGATTCCAAGGGCACCTTTAAGGGGTTTTCTAATTTCATCAAGTCAAAGCTCTTTGTTGCAAAATTATAAATTAGGCAACCGTTTCATATTCTTTACTCCAGTTCTCCGCCATTTCAGAACTTCTACTCCATTTCAGTAAATGGAAGCAGAGGTTGAAAACGATACTAATATTGTGATACCGATGAAGTGTGAGGTGGTTCTGTGTGTAACACTTTAAAAATAACATCCTGGCTGTCTTCTTTAATATAGAGGGAAGATCATTTTGTATTGTATTTTTTTTTATTTAACGCCTTCAGATTGAAGTTATTTTATTTTTCCATCTATATAGCCACATAACATATAATGTACAATAAAATCCCAAAACTTTTTTGTTTGGGGTGAAACATGAAAGAAACGCAGTTGCACCATTATTGAGAGGGTTTAGTTTTTATGGAGTCCATTCTTTAGTATAAATGATGTGTTAAATGTATTCTGCAGGCCTATTTGATTTCGGTGATACCAAATCTGTTTTAGTACTCTATATTAAAAAAAAAACAAAAAAAAAAAAACAAACAAAATTTTTAAACTTGTTGCTTAAATGCCATTTTTTGTGAAAACACCTTTTTTTTTTTTTTTTTTTTTTTTGTTTATGTACCCGAGCGAGGGCTCATTTTTTTCGGCTGAAGTGTAGTTTTTATTGGTACCATTTTGAGATACATACAACTTTTTGATCACTTTTTATTCCAATATTTTGGGGACAAGAAATGATGAAAAGCAATTTTGTGGTTTGAAATTTTTCTTCTTTCTATGGTGTTCAGTGTATGGGATAAATTAGGTGGTATTTTAATAAATTGGACTATAACAAACGGAGTGAAAAACAGTTTGGTAACAATTTTTTTTCACTTTAATTACTTGTAAAATAAAAGGGGATGATTTGAACTTTTAATATTTATCATTTTATTTTTCCTTTTACTTTAAACAATTAGTCACTTAGGGTACTTGACCACTAAGGGACATGATTGCTATTAATATACACGGTACTACTATTGTACTGCCTATATAGGCTTTACGTTTATTACTTATTATTACACCCTGGCAACTGATTAGCACTTGGGAATTATGGAAGGGTGGAGGGTGATTTTGAGCGACTCTGGGACGGGGAAATGCACCATTCCTAATTCATTTAGAAACACATCAACGAGCATTGCAGTGTCTAAAAATGTTTACAGCAGGTATCCGGCTGGCTCCGATCTCTGCTGTTAGCAGCAGTTGCCGGCTATAATTAACAGCCACTACAGTTGCCCACTCCATAAAACACTTCGTATCATTTGGACGTACAGCAACACCCCAAATGCATGAAGGTGTTAAAGGGTTGTCTCACCATTTTTTACAGAGCCACAGGCAGCTTCAGACTCTTCCTTCCGGTTTAGGCTGTTGACTGTTCTATAGTAGCGATTGCAATCAGCTCTGCTATTCCTAGCTGAGCCTGTTAAAAGTGACATGGTAGTGGAGGGTTTTTAACTCTAATGCAGAGCTCTACAAGATTTAAGTTTGTCAGCAAGAAATGCAAAAAAGTTCCCCATGTTCGAGATAAGAAACACAGCAGGGAATGACATAACATCCTGGCCCCCTCCATAGCCTGTGAGAGCAGAGGGGAAAAAAGAGTGGTCGGTAAGTTTGGGAAGCTTGTGTACAAAAGCAGGAGATAAAAACTGCTCCCAACTCTAAGGAAAAGCAAAATTTAGAAAAGCAATGTATTTGATAATAGTCTTTATTTTTCCTTTGCCCACATTTTATAGCTAATCGGAACAACCCCTTTTAGAACAGGGCTAACAGATAATATCCTTGCATAGAAAAGTGTTTTGGTGTTTTTTCATTCTCTTTCACTTAGCTATGCTCCAAGACACAGTTTAAATTTTTTTAAACAATGGGAAATATCTTTTTTAAAAGGGGGCACTGCATTTCAAAAAAGAAAAATTAAACCGGGTTTCGCCTTCATTAAAAAAAGCCATAATTTTTCATGCATTTTACTTTCTGATTTGTGTTTTTAACCCGGAAAAACTTTATACTATCAAATTTTTAAAAATTTTTAAAAACCCTAAATCCTACTTGTAGGCTGCAAAATGTTTCTGGAAAAGAACATGGGGTGCATGGAACAATTAAATTGGCCCTTTTATTGCTAAAACTTTTTTTTTTCCCTTTTCACTTTTTTTTTGGAAAGGGTTTTTTTGGGCCCACGGGACTTAAATACCTCCCCACTTTACCTTGGGAAAAATTTTGAACGGAATTTTTTTTTATAACTGATGTTACCGTAAACATAAGGGAAACTAAGTACAAAACCCATGTGCTGACACCAGTTTAAAATTTTTCAGTACACACCTTTAAAACAGAAGGAACCCCCAAAAAAAAAACCGGGTAAAAAAAAAAAAAAAAAAAAAAAAAAAAAAACTTTCAACATGGTTTTATAATTTCCCCCTATATCAACTTTAAAATAAGGGGGATCAAGGTACTGTTTGAATGAAGGGAAAAACGAATTCCCCCGGGCAAAAAAAAAAAAAAAAACCCAACTAAAAATTAAAGGTCCCCATTTTAAGTATTTTGTACTTTCCCTAGGGGAAAGATCACACCCCATAATTTTTGGCGCGCATTCGCGCCCTATTTGCGCTAAAAAACACGGCAGATGCGCGCCGCAATTACGGTAAAACCCCTAAACTCTCAAGAACTATGGATTTTCCGCCTCGTCCCCCCGCGGGTTACAACGCATCGTATTGCAAAGCGTGGGGAAGAATGACATGTCCCAATTTTTTTGCCGCAATTTCACGATGCAAATTAAACATGTTAAAAGGGGTTTGGGGGGTTGGGCCCCCCCCCTCTTTTGGGAAAACACGCTGGGCCAAAATTTAAATTTCCCCCCTCACCCCGGGTATTGGGGGTGCATACTGTAACCCCCCACAGTTTTAACTCCCTTTTAAATTTTGTTGAAAGCAAGTGAAAAATTTTGGGCAATCTGGGAATCTTTTTTTGGTAGGAACAATATTTTCCCCCCCGGGAAAAGCTTTTCCCGCTCCCCTGTCATCCAAAAATCTTTCAAATTTAAAATCCCTTTTCTAGGAGGCCCGAAGATATGGGAAACATACACAGGCAAAAAAATTCCCCTTTTTAGCCTGGCATTGAACGGGACAATTTTTTCTTTCTGTTTTCCCAAATTTATTTGGGAAATCGAAGTCCCTTTTTTAAAACCCCCCGACTTTCCCCGAAAAAGGGGATCACTTCCCCAACCCCCCACACCCTGGTTTAAAACCTGACAGGATTTTTTTAAAAAACCCGTGGGGAAAATCTCTTGACCCCCAAAGGTTTTACAGTTTTCTCTTACAAAACTTTTTACAGGGGGAGCAATTTAATCAAAGAATTAATATAATTACCGGGGGTCCCCTCATAAAACCAAATTGGGGATTTGGGCCCTCCAAGTTGAGACCCAAAAATTCCCAAAAACAGCCCGAAACCTCTTCCATTTAAATCAACAGAAGTTCGGGGGTGGGGGGAAAAGGGGAAAAAAAGAGATTGGGAATTTTACACAATGTTTTTTCCAAACCCCGTCTGTCCCTATTTACTACGGGGTATCGAACCCAAAATGAACCCGGGCATGGCCCCCAAGTCGGGCTGTAACGTAACCCAAAAGGGGTTTAGACAGCCACAAAACATTTATGATTTTTTCAGCTCTCCCCCCCCTCTTTCCGTCATTATAATTTAAATTTTTTGCTCCAAAACACTGTTTGGGGCAGTATTTTATTAATGATACAAGCACGACTGCAAAAAAGAGTGCATTATGGGCTATTGATCACCACCCGTGGGGGCAATTTTTCATATTTATAGTGGAAAACTGTCATTTTTGTGGACACCCCATTAAAATTTTTTATATTACTATATAATATTAAAAATAAAATATATAAAATATATATAAAATTTTTTATATATATAAAATAAATATATAAAATATAAAAAATCGGGCTCTCACTCCCCTTTTTAGGCTGTACGAGGGTTAAAAACAATGATTTTTAAACCCCCTGTACACCGAGTTGACTGTGAAGTTTGTAAACTGAGTTTTCCAAGGGTTTTCAGACTGAAAAAAAATTTGTTGCCCCAAAGTAACACGGCTTTTTAAAAAGGGACTTTTTCTCCTCCGTTCTGGGGCGAGATACTCCCAAACCATCACGGTAAAAACCACAGTTCTCATAGAGAACTAGGGGTTACTCTCCTCCCCCCTCCCTGCTCGCACAATATGACGAGCAGGTTTATAAATGACATGTCAATTATTTATGGCGTATATGCGCCGTGAATAATGATTGCCTATGGGGCCGGCGGGCTGCCAACCCCCCCGTCCCCGCGGCGTAATTGCGGGCGAAATACGTCCCGCAATTATTGCCGTGTGAACACAGCCTTAGAGTTTGTCAGTAACATAAATAAACAAGCTCCCGAGCTGGAGATCACACTCAGCATGGAGGGATGGCAATGGTCAGATAGGGCAGCTGGAGCAATAGAACAAGAGGCTGTCGGTAACTTAGGGAAGCTTGTGTAAACAAGCAGGAGATTAAATCTCCTACACAAAGTTAAATCAGAATAGCAATGTATTTGTTAATAGTCTTTATCTCTCCCTACATGTTCAAAGCTATTCATTGTGGTGATAAACCCCCTTAAATTGATTTTTTGGGCAGTCACCTATGTACTTTTACAAATTCTGTGCAGACAGAAAAAAACGAACTTTTTCACACCTACTTCCCACAGTTCATAAACCTCCTTCTTCATATCATCTGGTAACAGATCAGACAAATGTTTCATTGCAGCCTAAAAGGAAGAAAGAAAAACAAAACTAAATGAATTATGTAGAAACACAACATGGAAACATACTAATGACAATAGGTTTAAAAGCCCAATTCAGATCCTCTTCTTCCATCACAGGAATAAATAATATTACCCACAAATGTCAGTAACTCCTCCGATGCCCAAGAGTCTGTGTAAAACAAATCTTGAGCTAATCATCAGTCCCAGAAAAATGACTGTCCTCCTGTTTAAAAAAAAAAAAAAAAAAAAAAAAAAAAACACACACACACTGTAAAGCTCAGCCGTTAGTATTGTTGCCTTGAAGCGCTTGGATCCTTAGTTCAGACCCGATCAAAAGAAACACCTGCATTAAGTTTGTAGGTTTTCCCCATGCTTGTGTACATTTCCTATATACCAGTTTCCTCCCACACTCCAAAAACATACTGATAGGTTAATCTGAAATTTAGACTGAAATCCAACAGTACATAATTACATTGAAAAGTAAGAGGGAATTCAATGTATAAAGAGATTATACAATTCTGTAATATAGTTTGTACGCCCAACATTGTGGTTTCTAAACTCTCTTTTGTCGCCACTGAATACGAACCTTTACAGCTTCTAAATGAAATAAAGTTACCTAACTTGTTATAGTTATCAGGGTCCCATGTCCTCCATCTGAATGTAGCAACAGTTATGCCTGCACATTGTCTCTCCACTCATGGTCTATGTGACTGACAGACAGCTAAGCACTGTACTAAGCTATTTCCGCAAGTCCCAAAGACAACGAAGCAGAACTGCACATGTGATAGTGCCAGTCCACTCAGGTGAGGGAAACTTTAAAGGGGTTGTCTCGTTACAGCAGTTGGCCTCCTCTTATGCTGGTTGCCAAGCAGAGCTTGTGAAATGGAGGGGCCTGTTTCTCCTCCCAGCAAGGAGTATCTTTACTCTCTGCAGACATGCCCCCAAAGTGTGCACATGATGATTCATTCTGTGTGAGCTGGGGAAAGGGAGAGGTTCTCAGCTGTCATTGGATTCATTGGAAGTGAAAAGCTAAGTGTCACTCGATAGTTTATATCTAAATTTCTCACTCTCTTTACATACTTTATAACTAGAATGGGCATTTGACATCCAGGACTCTGGGAAAGATGGACAATTTTTTTTCCTCGGTCTCTCTCTCTCACACAGTGATATATCCTGCAGATTATTACACCTCTGACCTCTACAGATCTGCAAAACAAAACTACACGCTTTATCAGTTTGTGTTTAATGGGGCTGCACATTTTTCTAATGGTTTCGT